>OY744478.1:3295177-3338667 GCA_963556175.1 Tipula confusa
TATATATATATATATATATATTTATATAGATAATTCAAAGATGGACACACTCATATTTATTATATACTTACATTGTAATTACTATCCAATGATTTAACTAATCGCTGTGATAATTCATATATTGTATTACTCATTTGTATTGGTGTGTATCCTTTTAATTTATAAACGAGTAATGGTGTATATTGTAAAATATATATGTATATAAATATATTTATATATATTCCACAATATTAAATGATTTATACTATTTTAATTAGAAACTAGAATTAATATATTATACAGTACGCAATCATAATTATTGATAATTTATACATAATATTTAGATATTATTAGTAGTTTTGTTGAATAAATAAATAAAAAATATAAAACGCGTGCAATACAGTTTGTCGCGTAATGGCGGACGTACTGCCAACTTTTAATGTTACATTCTCTATAGAATGCAGAAACATAACTAAAAAATGCTATAACCTTCTAGGAAATTTTTTTTAGTATGACCCGATACAAATCAAAATATGAATATTTATTTAAAGAGTATTTTCGTTTATACAACAACACTAATTTTTTTTATACTCTTTATTTATGTTTATGATTTCAAATTTCCATTAATATAAATATCTAGTATATTTTAATTTTAATTCTATAAAATTCTTAATTAAAATGTTATATTACTTATTAGCAAAAATAATTTTTGTACTAACCGCGTTTAGACGTGTTGAAATGGTGATGCCCGATTAAAAAATACAACATATTTTGTTCCCATAAAATGTACTGTCAAATATTCTAAATACTGTAAATATTATGTAAATAATAGCTGTGTTGCTTTCACAAAGCCGAAAAAGATTATAACAACAATTGCATTGTATAAAGCCGAATCGGCTTTATTTGTAAGCCAAAAAATTGTGTGGTTTAGAGGAAATAAAACCATTTAATGGTTATGATGTTCACCACAAGTCGGTAATTTTTTCAAATTTATTATTTAAAATCACAGAAACTATCATCACATCACACGATTCTTGTAAATACAATTTTTTTACATAAATATATATAAAAAAAAATTGACATAAATGTTTTATAACCAAAACAGAAAAAGTAAAATGCGCATAAAACCAAAAGCTGTTGCTTTGAGATATTAAAGTAAAAGTCGGTTAGCTTTACGAAAGCAACACAGCTAATATGTATTATTATAATATGTATGTAAAATGTAAATATTATGTATACATATTAAATAATATATAAATGTCTATATACATATATACTGACCAATCCATACGATTTGTAAGTATTAGTAATATCGTGATGAAAAATAATTTCATTTGAAACTACGAAATAAGGAAAATGGGAATTAAAAATGTTACTTTTAGATTCCTTTTTAGTGTTTACCGTTATTTACCTTCATATTTTTATTTTCAATTGTATACTAATTAGATATTAATTTTATCTAGTTATAGCGTAAAACTGATAAAATTTCAAATGAAGGTTTTAATACAGTTCGGAAGAAAATGAAACGTGCGTTTCATATTAAAATGTTTATCAAAAATAAATAACTAATTTTCCAAAAACGCGCGCGAAAAAATAAAAAAGTTCAAAAAAACAACGACCTATTTGAATTAACTACTCGAACACAACTGTTTAACTGCATTGAATGGTCCGAATCAAACTATTCACTTTGATTCAGTTAAATTTTGTTTATTCATGTCAATCGAAAGGATATGATACGAAATGGAAAATTTGATCGGCTTTCAATGGGCTTATGGGAAGCCCAACACTACTCTACCGGTATCAGTATGCCAGGTCTAATCTTTGCCACTCATACACTTGAAGAAAACTCTCTCGCAAGCCTTGAACTCTTTGTGCTTAACGCCATGGTGAGCGTTGAATCTCTCCTCCATTTCAACGTTTCATCCATCGTTATGAACTCGCATTTCTCGCTCGGTCATCAATTGGAACGGTGATTGGTCCCCGGGTGCTGGTGATGGTGTGTAGCACGTGAAGAATTTGCGCAAGACACGTTGCGCATTGCCCTCGCCTTCTAGTTTTTTGTGGCTGGTTTTGAGCATGCCGACGAAACGTTCCGTGGACCTAGTTGATTGGGGATGGTATATGATGACAAGTGTCAAATGTTTGATGTTTTCGCCTCACAGAAACGTTTAAACTCGCTCGAGACAAATTGCGTCCCGTCGCCGAGGAAACGCCCTCCCTGCTTTACCGACAACTCCGACTTGCGATTGAAGAATTATACTGCTAGTGAGTCATGAATAAGCTTCTGTTAGCGTGGCAAGCCTTATGTGACGTATTGCTTGACCTTTTGGAGCACCACAGCCTCTGCAGCTGGGTATAATTTTACTCCGCCTTCGTGAATGATTCCGATACGTGCATGGCGGGCTTCTTAGTGCCGTCATTCAGTTGGTGCATGAGTACACCTCCCCATCCATAGCTGGACGCATCTGCTGCGACAATAATTTTATTGGCTTGATCGTAGTGCAATAGAGCCAAATCAGATGCGGGCACTTCCTTTAGCTTGTGGCCCGCGCATTTCCTTGAGTTTGGGTATGAACTTGCCGTACCAGTTTACTACCCAAAACCGCACGCAGCTGGGTAATGTCCACTGGGTGGCAGCTGTTATATGACTTCCAATTTGGCTCGACTTGGCCGGATGCCTGTTTCATCGATGATGTGGCTCAAGATCTCGACGAAATTTAGACCGAACGAGCATTTTGATGGCTTAAGTGTGATGCCATATTCTTGCATGCGGCTCAAAAAGTTGAACCTTTTCACTCGCGGTGCTGTTTATTGTCTTTGCCTCCGTCGATACTGCCTGTCATAGTGTCCATTAATTGTTCAAAAATGCCGAGAACCGTTTTAACGCCTGGTAGCAAGCGGTTAACCTGAAACAGCTCGCAATGAGTGTTGATCGGCATCAACTTTTTTTGAAGAATCTTCCAGCTCCACCTACAGGAAGGCGTCAGACAAGTCGATGACTGTGAAAATTGTATTTTGCGCGAGCTTAGCCAGGATTCTTTTTTACGTTGGGAGAGGGTATTTATTCGTGGTAGTACAGAGATAAGGGCACGTCCCATAAGTTGATTTTCGTCATCCATTCGTTGCCGAAAAGGTTCAGCGATGACGGTGAGGCAAAGATGGTTCCAGTAGCTTCGTGCTCGTCTAACTTCAACTTTGCATCAAAACATCCCAAAACTTGGCAAAGCCCGCTGGAAGCGTTTACGGCTGTACCGTTGTAACATTTGAAATTTGGCTCGCCAAGCTTCATTCAATTTGCTTGTGAGATGATGATCAACTCTGAACCTCTGTCATGCTGGTTTTACTTTAATAACATCCACGGTTGCCGTGACAAACTTTTTGTCGATTTCTCCGTCGTTGTTGTTGGAGCTACCTCCAAATGCGTGAGCTGCTGTAGAACCCCGCCTCACTTGTATATCCGACTCCATTACACAGCGTACATGTTCTTCCGCTAATCGGGCAGTCTCTGTGGAAATGGTTTCCCTCACAGTTAGCACACGGCCTTGACGGTGTCAATGGGTTCAATGCGCTTGTCGAATTAGTTCTAGTTCGCACCGTCATTGTGACGTGGAATTTTATTCAGATTGTGATTTTCTGCGTACTACCAAGGACTTCCGATTTTCCCGTTTCCGGATGCTCGACCATGTCCCTCTCTTTTTCGAGAGTTCGCATCCATTTGCAGGTGCTGACCAGCGTATTTAGTTGCAAACTGATCGCTGTTCCACGATTGGTGGCTGCCTTGCTTTGTGTATAATGTAAATCCAGCGTATCGAGCAGCTTCCTAAGAATGGCCGCGTCTTCCAGATCAACAACACCTTGTACGAACTCGAGCCTTTTTAGGTCTTCTTCGCTCCATTTAGTGATTTTGAATTAAAGCATTAGGTTGTCTTGAGAACTGTTGAAAATCTTGGACTTATGCCTATTGCAATAATTTGTTGATGTGAGCATCCTTTTGTTGGTGATATTCCGGAAACTTCAGCTAAAACCTTTATCCTTGACAGACCTAGTTGTTGTACTGCTTGCTCTATGATGAAAGTAGCTTGTGACCATGGGTCGATTAGAGCCTCTAATATGTTGAAACCACCGTAAATATTCTGTACTTTCACTTCTGTTTTTCACTAGCACTGTTGCTAAAAGTACTGGTCCGCAATCTTTGTTAGCATAGCATGATGCCTACATTGACTAGTAAAACATTTGATTTTTCTGCTACAACCTGTTATCGTGTGGTTTTGATCGAGACAATTTCTGCACAAACTGGGCAGCATGACTATCTGATTTCTTTCGGAAATACTCAGATTTTTTGAAACGTTGACATTCAATGATCTTGTGATTCTTTTGGCAGTATATACAAACGTTAGTTATTTGTTTTGGTTGTTTTGCTGCCACAAAAGCGTGTCTCAAGGGTTAAGTTTGATGAGTCTGATGAGTTGTTAGTATTTTATTTCCACTAACGGATTCCAATGTTTGTTGTTTTAATGGTGCCAGCTGTCGGTGGTGCCAGTTGGTGGTTGGCTGTTATAGGTGTCAGTTGTTGGTTGGCGTTTATTGGTTAGTTCGAAGGACCAATGTTTGTTCTAGTTTGCTATTGCCTGTTGATGTTTGGCGTTGAAGTTTCTTTCGTAGCCTGTACGGATTTTCAATCTTTTTGAAGTTTTATCTCAAGAAACTCATTAGAGACATCTACTTTAGTTTTGTTTAATATCGCGTATTAACTATGTATTAAATTATCAAATTTAAGCAAAAAAGGAGAAGTTCACTATCCCTTACGCAACAACGAGTGAGTAGAGAGGCGGTGACTAGAAATGAGAACGCCGGAGTAATGAATTACTACTTATCAAAGCTTATATTGATATTGATATGTCGCGTAGCGATATGAGCTGTTGTACTGTAACAAGAATTCAGTATCATGTTGATGTAATTATGTACCTTAATAAAAAGAAATATAATCCGAATAAAAAAGACAAGCGTCCATACACGAGGTATTTATTTTAGAGAATAAGTACAAGCAGGAAATAGAACGCCACAAGCGGCTAGTATTAAAAACAAAATAAAATAAAGGCTCTCTCACACTTAATAACTCAACACCTCCACTAGAGTCTTATTTTCCAGCAATCAACTCTTTACAAGATATTACTAACATATTGTTTGTGATTTATTTTCAACTAGCAATTCCTGACATATACCCCGCCACCAAATAGCCTCTTGGGTTGCCAAAGACATAGCCATGTATTCGGACTCTGTTGTAGACAAAGCAACTGTTGGTTGCTTCTTTGACGCCCATGAAATTGCTTCACCTTGCGGTTTGAAAACAAAGCGTGTTGTCAAACGCCGATCTACTGAATCACTTGCCCAATCTGAATCGCAATAACCTTGCACTACTTCATTTCCATTTTTTTGAATAAGTCAGTTTCATCTCGATTGTACCTTTCAAATATCGCATGATCCGCTTTACTGCCAACCAATGAGCAACGCCTTGATTTTTATTAAATCTGCTGACAGCTCCTACTGCAAACTGTATATCTGGTCATGATACCTGGGCAGCAAACAACAAGCTTCCTATTGCTTCTTGATATGGCACACCCTAAATGGATTAACGATCTGACTCATTCTTCGGCGACATTTCTGATTTGGATCAGCTGAAACACTTACACTATTACAATCGGTCATTTGGAAACATTCTAGTATATTTTGAATACACTGGCTTTGATTTATTGAAATCGTTCCCGTCTTGCGGTCTCGCGTAATATGCATGCCCAACACACATTTGGCTTCGCCAATGTCCTTCATTTTAAATTGCTTTTGAAGACACAACTTCAATTCAGCTTTCAGAACTTTGTCGTTGGAAAAAATGAGCAAGTCGTCACATATACTGCCATAATCAACATCTTACTATCATCCATTAAATAGTAAATGCATGCATCGTAATTTGAGCATTTCATGCCAAAAATCTTCAAGGCAGTGTCCCAACGCTGATTCCATACACGACTGGACTGCTTGAGTCCGTATAACGACTTCTTCAAACATCAAACACGTTGACTTCCATCGCTAAACTTTTCAGGTTGAATCATATAGATTTCCTCGCTCAAATCGCCATGAAACGCTGTAATCGCATCCATCTGAATGATCTCTAAATCGTATTTCACAGCTACCGCAGTCAAAAAACGTATCGACGAGTAGCGAACTACGGGCGGGAATGTCTCCTCATAGTCAATGCCCTTACGCTGAGCACAGCCCTTCACTACCAAACGAGCCTTGTACCAATCTACCACTTCTTTTCCGTTGTACTTGGTCTTGAAAACCAATTTCTTTTGAATTGCTCTACCATCAGGTGGCAAATCTGTAAGCGACCACGTCTCGTTTTCGATTAACCAACGATACTCTTCTTCCATAGCTTTTTCCATTGAGATGCATTTGAGCTGCTCATAGCCTCCTTCACTGACAATTGATCATCCAATTGAACATGAGATACAATATAAACAAAGTCATTACTTTTCGTCGACTTGTGCTCTCCCGATGAACGACGCGGTTCTAACTAAACATGGTTCTCTTCCTCATTTGATGGTTCATTACTATCCGAAACGTCAATTGAATCTTCAGCTGTTAGATCCTCACTTTTTTGAGATCTAGATACGCCATCTGAACTTGCTGTTGTAACAATTGCCTCATCCTCCACTTCATTGCTATCATCTTTGAATGGATAAAAATGATTAGAAAATTTGTTACAATCAATTACCTTGTTTTCACAGCGTTGGTCCTCCAGAAAAATGACGTCACGGCTGACATCCACTCGTGATTTTTTTAAATCAAAAACTCGATTACTATTCTCGCTGTAGCCGACCATGATGTATTCCTTTGATTTCGAATCAAATTTCTGTCGCTTTTGTTTCGGAATATGGACCATTAGAAAACTCCTTGTTGCAGTATTCTGTTCCATTATCTGATCGCAAAGTTCTGATTTTATGACCCGTTTGATTCTTCGCAAAAGCTTTGAGCTCCTTGAAAACATTCAAGGTGCTTGATTTGTTTTTTATGAAATACACGGAAATCTTGCAGCTTAACTCATCCAAGAAAATCACAAAATATCGCGAGCCGCCAAATGAATCAACTGGCATCGGACCACTCAGGTCAGTGTGCACCAGTTTTAGTACTCTGGAAGCCCGAGATTTGCTGTCTTTGAACGCAAGGCGAGTCTGTTTCCCCTTTATACAAGTTTCCTGTTGACCTCCACTTGTCCTGTTGACCTCCGACAAAACTCGTCCCGTCCACAAATCCATTTCGTAATCTCATCAAGCTATCGTGACCCACATGTCCTAGACGTTGATGCCATAATTCTCATGAATCCTCAATTTTGACCCTCAAACATGTTTCACTCGTGTGTGTCACTTTGAACATCCCTGCATTTATTTTTGCCTCAATCAGTAATTTATTGTTTTTGTCAAAAACTTTGCAATCATTTGTACTAAACTTGACAATTAAACCTTTGCCTACTAACTGACAATAAGTTTGTGCAAAGTCCTGTCACGTATAGAACATCATCTCTAGTATTTACTATACGATTATTCACCCGTACTTGGAGTAAAACATTGCCAATCAATTCGGCTTTCAATTTTGATTGATTTGCAATCGTGACCTCCCCTGATTCTGGCACTTGTTTGAGATTTTCCATCCAAACTTGTTCACATGTCATGTGTGCAGAGGCACCAGAGTCTATATACCACTCATTCGATTTAATATTGCATGCCGTCAAACACGAAAAAACTGACGAATGATTAGCCATCTTCGTATTCGGACATTTGTTTTTGAAGTGACCAACTACGCCAAATCCAAAATATTTCCCATCCTTTACTTGTTTATTCTTCCTCTTACAATTGTTTGACTTTGCTGGCTTCACGTACATGGCTGATGCAGGGACAGAGCCCTCAACTCTATCATCCCAACGAATTTCTTGAAGTAGTTTGGTTTTTATTAAGTCAGCCGAAATTTTTGTGCCAGAGTTTTCTATCACCATAATCATGGGCTTTGTACTCGTCGCATAATCCGGCCATGCCGGAACCTTTTAACTTGTGGGCGGTCATAATAATTTTGTTGACGAAAAATTCCATCGTAGTGCAATCCACTAATCTTGTTGAAACTAGTTCACGCAATAATGCTCCACGATGAAGTAGACCGGAATCTTCAAACGCCACTTTCAGACTGTCCCAAACATCCTTCGCCGTATTTGCTTTTTGAATATGTGAACAATTCACACTGTCCACTAATAAAACAATCGACGCCTTGGCTTTTGAATCTTCAATTTTTTTTCTGGATGACTTTCCTTGCATGTGCCTGTAGCGGCTAAGACGCACAAAAACAAAATATTTATTTCGCGCCGGTTTAAGTGAGATATTGCTCAATATGATAAATATAGGTATTTCACCCCTGGCAAAATATCGAGTATTTTCGAGATTGAAAATAAAATTAAAAAAAACAACAACAACTCGATGAACGAAAATAAAATAAAAAAACTATATACTCGATCTCTTTTGCATCCGGCGTTCAACCCATCACCACGTAAAAAGAAAAAAAGAAGAAAACGCAAAATAATAATATTACGCTCGTACGGAATAATATAATAATATTAAAATTGTAATTAAAAAAAAAAGAAATAAATAAAATTGTGAATTTACAAGAAATTATTAAAACATAAGAAATTATATATATATATATATATATATATATATATATATATATATATATATATATATATATATATATATATATATATATATATATATATATATATATATATATATATATATATATATATATATATATATATATATATATATATATATATATATATATATATATATATATATATAAAAACTTAACTATCAGCGGAACACGCTAAAAATGGTGACCCCGACGTGATTTATTGATCAATTAAAGTGTATAAAGAACAATAATCATAGTAATATAAAATAATTTCGTTGATAATAAGTTAATAATAATAATAATAATAATAATAATAATAATAATAATAATAATAATAAGCGAGCGAGCGTAAAAGAAAATAATCACGTGCAGACAAAATTTCAACACGAAAAACATCCAGACCACTAAAAGGCGATAGGGCCCAACGCAGCACGAACATCACGTTACATAGGTTCGAGTTCATCAACCAGTCATAGAAGTCGAATAACAATTTAAAAAAAAAAAAAAACAAAAAAAGAGATAAGCCATATTTTTTATGTATATACAAAATTTTTTTTAATTTTAATTAATTTTTTTAATTTGCCACGTGCAATTCTTTCTATATTTAATTAATTGTAATTTTTTTTTTCATCACTAAGATTTATAATTTTAATTTTTTACTTTTAACTGGAAATTTTACAAATAAAGATTTTGTTGGACGGAATTACGTGTTTGCAATGGTAGACACCAGAAGTAACAAAGCAGAAGATGAACAACCAACACCTAATCCATCGCCTGCACATGGTTCATCGCCTACTTCTGGCCAATCAAACTAGTCACACCCAAAAATTCCCCCCTTTTGGAATGAGCATCCAAGTGCATGGTTTACCATCATAGAGGTTCAATTCAGGCTTTATCGCATTGAGAACGACAATGATAGATACGCCCATGCACTTGGCGCTATGCCACAAGCGACGATACTTATGATCATGGACATTCTTAAGAACCCGCCGCCAGGAAACAAGTACGAGACACTAAAAGCCGCGTTACTGAACCGCTACACAGTTAGCGAGGAGCAACGACTTGACGAGTTGCTGTCAGGTTTCCGAACAATAGGAGATCTAAGACCATCCCAGTTTTATCGCCAGCTTGAACAAAAATCTGGAGATTCGTCACTAGTAAATAATGATTTACTAAAACACCTCTGGCTAAAACGCTTGCCAGATAACTTACGAGCGATCCTGGCGCGGGACAGTAATAAAGACATACAGGAGCTACTACCGATCGCCGACCAAATCTGGACGTACGCTCAATCCAACGCAACACTTACAATTGCTGCAACAACACGGCAGCCGGCCCATAGCAAGGCAACTATCGACGGTGAGTCAGCCCTTGCAAAAATGCAACGACAACTTGACACGACGCAACAACATTTAGCTGATCTTCAGAGATCAATTAACAACATGAACATTGGTTTTCGCGGAAGATCGCAAAACCAACGTTATTTCAATAACAGATCCAGATCACAGACGAGATCACCCTCTCGATCTGGACTCTGTCGATATCACCGTCAATTTGGCTCACGTGCACGTAAGTGTTTTAAACCGTGCAGTTTCCGATCGGTAGCCACTCAAGGTGTAGCTGCCCAAAAATACGACTCATCGGAAAACTACTAAATCCTTCTGTCTCTACGGCAAGCAGTGGGATTGGTTCATCGCGCCGTCTTTTCATTATCGATCAGGAATATAATTTAGAATTTCTGATCGACTCGGGGGCTGAAGTATCTGTGATACCCGTAAAAAAGTTTCCCCGACAGGCAAAAGACTCCGTTTGCATTCTTACTGCGGCAAACGGTACTCCAATTTCCACTTACGGTACTAAATTATTGAAGGTTAATCTCGGTCTCAGGCGTTCGTTCACGCATCCTTTTATTATCGCGGCAGTAGACAGGCCTATTATAGGTGCTGACTTCCAAATACGCTCTCGTGGTCGATTTAAATAACAGACGACTTTCTGATTCACTTACGACCCTAACCGTGAACGCAACTATCGCTCAAATTAATACGCCTACATTAAAATTTTTCAGCGTTAATAATTCCTTCGGCGCTTTACTAAAGAAGTTTCCAGCGCTCATTGATTCCCCAAACTATAATTTGCCAGTAAAGCATAATATAGTACATTAAATCGTCATGCAAGGTCGATTACCTTGTGCTAAACCGCGACAACTAGACGCAACAAAACTGAAAGCTGCAAAAACCGAATTTCAGTTTATGACATATATCGGAATCTGCCGCCCATCACCATCACCAGCTTTCTCACCATTACATATGGTACAAAAGAAGGACAAGGACTGGCGCCCTTGTGGAGATTACCGACAGTTGAACACTGTCACAGTTCCGGATAGATATCCTATACCACACATACACAGTTTCTCGTTGAAACTCGCCGGTGCCACTATTTTCTCGAAAATAGACCTGGTTCGGGCATATCACCAGATTCCCATGGCTACAGGGGATATCCACAAAACAGCGATAACCACTCCTTTCGGGCTTTTCGAGTTCACACGAATGCCATATGGTCTTCGGAATTCAGCCCAGACATTCCAGCGATTCCTTAACGAAGTGTTAAAAGGGCTGGACTTCGTCTTCTCTTATATCGACGATATCCTCATTGCGAGTCACTCCGAGATGGAACATAGCGAACATCTCGAATCAGTATTCCAACGTCTCTCGGCATTTGGAATAAATATAAAAGCTTCGAAATGCATGTTCGGCGTAAAGTCACTAGACTTCTTAAGCCACAATTTCTAAAGATGGTGCTCTTCCGTCAAAAGATAGAGTTGAAGCCATTTCTAATTTTCCAGAACCAACATCAATTCGCCAAATACAGCAGTTCGTAGGTATGGTAAACTATTACCACCGCTTTATACTGTTATATAATTGAGGTTTTACTGTAACTGATCAGAAATGTTATATGTGTTTTACATTGATGTACATTATAATTAGTATAAGTAAATAGCGGTACTACGCTTGTTTATGTAAACAAGTCGTACGATTTTGAAATAAAATAAAAATCTCTTCTTGATCGAGATTTGGACGAGTAACCATCATAAAACAAAAATAATAATAAATTGTATAAAATAAAAATATAAATTAATTTAAAGGTAGTTATCTATAAAAATAGTTAGCTATAACACTAAAGTATTTTTAATTATTGGATTACCTCAAGATAAGCCCATGAATTCACAACAATTGGTGGCAGCGGAGGGATAACTCTGATGAATTCAGTGAGTTTTGAGGTTTCTTAAAATCATAAAAATAAAAACAGAAAAATATTTAGATCTAATAAAATATAACTAATATCGTGAAGTGTTAAAAAAACATACATATTATATGTTTGAACATATAATTTTATAATCCTTCTTCACAATTGATGTTGTGAATTGATGTTAGTGAGTGTTGTGGAATTACTACCGTCATCATTTTCCAAGAAACATTCCATCCGTGTCAGTAAAACTATATTGCTGAGGTGCATCGTTTATTGAAAAACGCACCACATTTAAATCTACACAGCATCAACCATTGGTTGTAAACATCATCATCTATATAACAAAATATCATCACACGTGTTTAAATTTAAAACAAACATTCCATTCGTGTCAGTAAAACTATATTGCTGATGTGCATCGTTTATTGAAAAACGCACCACGTTGAAATCTACACAGCATCAACCATCATATTCTATACATCATCATCTTCTATACATCATCATCTATAACATCATAATCATCTATAACAAATCATCATCATCATCTATAACAAATCATCACCACGCGTATTTAAATTTAAACCGTAAGTTAAAAAAAAAAAAAAATTAAAAAAAAAAAAAACAGTTTTCAATTAAAATTTAAATAAAAGAAAAGAAAATTGTATGCTTAAATCTTAAAAATAGGTAGTTAAATTATTATTTGAAATCATATTCTACAATACTTTATTTGTATTATTAGTATTAGTTATAGTGATATTTGTATTCGTGAATTCTATTCAGTATTTTTATTTAAAGTTACGGTGATATTATTCAATTCACCGTGTTCGTTCGCAGTTTAATCTTATTTATAATCTAGAAACAATCCATCAATTTATCTTCTTTTTGTCGAAATATTCTTGTAACGAATTTACTAAATCTAAATTTCATCTATGTAAATACAAAATTCAATTAAACAATAACTTGATACATCATACATTTATCTGCGGTTAATACTCAGACTTAGTCGAATAAATTAAAGTTAAAAAAAAAAAAAAAAAAAATATATAAAAATTTAAAATTTAAAATTTAAAAATGACTGATCTAAATATAGAACTAGCTTTAAAAGTTATACCAGAATTTGATGGTAATCCTAGAAATCTACACCGGTTTATTTCTTGTTGTGAAATTATTCAAAAGCCCTTAAAAACCGAAGAACAAATCAATTTCATTAGTCTTCTAAAAGCTCGGTTAATTGGGAATGCCTACAATGTCTTGAGATACAAAGAATTTAAAACGTTTAAAGAAGTAAAATCTGAATTTAAAAAGCAGTTCGGGGAGACCCGTTCATCTGCACAGATACAGTTAGAGCTTCTTCAAAGTTATCAACTCAAAAATGAAAATATACAAACATATGCAAATCGTATACTACAACTGCAAACCGAATTGAATGAACGTTGTTTTAATAAACTTGGAAAGTCCAATGAAGAAATATTATACCTTAATGAGCAAACGGCGTTGAAAGCATTCCAAGAAGGTCTGATTCCATCTATTAAACTAATTGTGAAGGCGTGTAGGTTCGATAAGCTAAAAGATGCCGTAACACAAGCATGTGAAGAGGAAATTAATCTTCAAAATAAACCCAATTTTTCCAATACTAATCCAATTGGTAATAAATTGTCGATTAAATGTCAAGTCTGTAATAAAATTGGACATAGTGGTGATGTGTGTTTTATGCGATATCGCGTCAATAATCCTAATTCAGCAAATAAAAACATAAATTCGAATATTCGGGTTATTTGCGCATATTGTAAAAATATTGGACACCATATTCAGGAGTGTCGAAAACGAAAGTACAAGCAAAACCAATCATACTCTGCCACAAGATTTACCCCATCCTCAAACTTGCTTCAAAATGCGACTAATGAGCAAAATCCGGGAAACTCGATGAAACTCGAAAATTTACCGGGTACCAGTTCTCGAGTTTAAATTCATCCATTCTGTACTCATCATCAAATAATACTACTAATAATGCCTCAAACACTATGTTAATAAACCCATCTCTAAATAATAATAACAATCAATCTAATCAAATAATAGAGGTGTATTTAAATATGGTATCTAGTAGCGAAGCGAAATATGTTTCAATTCCGATGGATATATTAAAAGCTCGTGAGGATTATTTTATTGTAGATACCGGAGCTGATATCAGCATTGTCAAAAGATCCTATGTAATTGGAAAAACTGATTGTTATCCCCATCTGAGTTGTTCTATCAGAGGTATCAGTTCAGAAAAACTCCAAACCATAGCAGTCTGCAAGGCTAATATTATGCTTGATTCAACTATTCTACAGCATGATTTTCATATCGTTGATGACAACTTCCCTATTGCATGTGCTGGAATTGTCGGCAATAATTTTTTAACTAAATTCCAATGTAAAATCGATTATTCTCAATCTACCTTGGAAATACCTTCAAATTTTGAAAACATAATTTTAAAACTAACTTCGCTAGATGATCCATTCGAAATTCCACCTCGTTCTGAAAAAATTATTAACTTGCCTGTCAAGTTTCCAAACGGTGATTTTGTTTGTCAACCATTTGAAATAGCCAAAGGAGTCTTTGTTTGTGGTAGCATAATAAAAATAATTAATAATTTTGCCAATTTTATTGTGCTCAACACGAATAGCCATAGTTTTGTGGTAAATCAAAATATAATTTTTAAAGACTTTCTAGATCCTTACAAGTTTTACACCGTTTTTTCGTGGAATAATCCTGTTGAGAAACGTCTATACGAGTTAGAGCAAGAGCTAAATTTTACCCACTTAAATGCCGAGGAAAAGCACTCCATTACTCAAATTTGTCGAAACTTTAATGACGTATTCTATTTGAAAGGAGATAAATTGACCACTACTTCTGCTATTTCTCATGAGATAAAATTACTTCCAAATTCATCACCTATCAGCGTAAAGCAATATAGACTACCGGAATCGTCCAAAGCAGAAATAAATTCGCAAGTTAATGAAATGCTGAAAGATGGCATTATAAAACAAAGTAAAAGTCCATGGAATTTCCCCGCTTTAGTGGTGCCTAAAAAATCAACCAACGGAGAAAAGAAATGGCGTCTAGTAATAGATTTTAGGAAGTTGAATGAAATAACGGTCGGTAAAGTTTTCCCTCTTCCCAATATTAGTGAAGTGTTAGAGCAGGTCGGTAAAGCATCATATTTTAGCACGCTTGATTTAAAAAATGGCTACCACCAAGTGGAACTAGTTAAAGAGGATCGCGAGAAAACTGCATTCAGTACGAACCTAGGTCATTATGAGTTTATTAGAATGCCTTTTGGGCTTAAGAATGCGCCGTCAACATTTCAAAAATTAATGAACACTATTTTGTACGGTTTAAATAGCCTTCAATCATTTGTGTATCTAGATGATATAATAGTGTATGGCTCTAATTTGCAGGAGCATAACAATAAATTAATAAAAATTCTTGAAATTTTTAGAAATTACAATTTAAAATTAAACCCCTTAAAATGCTGTTTCTTGCGGAAAGAAATTATATATCTTGGCCATTTGATCACTGAATGTGGAATTAAACCAGACCCAGCAAAACTCGAAGCTGTCATGAAATATCCAAGACCTCGAAATGTCAAGGAATTAAAATCTTTCTTCGGACTCGTTGGTTACTATCGACGGTTTGTTCAAAATTTTTCCGGTCTGTCAAAATCACTAACAAATTTACTAAGAAAAAATTGTAAATTCGAATGGTCAGCATTTTGTGAAGAAGGATTTACAAAACTAAAAGAAATTCTCTGTAATCCTCCAGTTTTACAATATCCAAATTTTCAGGAAACATTTTTTATAACAACAGATGCTAGTGATCTCGGAATTGGAGGAGTACTCTCTCAACGACATGATGATGCTGATTTGCCCATCGCTTATGCGAGCAGGTCGCTTAACCAAGCCGAGAAGAATTACTCTACAATAGAGAAGGAGTTGCTGGCCATCGTTTGGGTAATCAAACATTTTAGACCTTACGTATTTGGAAAACCGTTTGTCGTTAATACAGATCATAGACCGTTGGTATGGCTAAATTCAATCAAAAATCCTGCTTCTAGATTAGTGCGCTGGAGAATCGAACTCGATGATTACGATTTCACAATTAAATATTTACCAGGAAAAACAAACTATATTGCTGATGCTCTTAGCCGTATCGAAATTCCTAATAGCTCAATTGAAGAACGTTGTATAAATCAGCATTCAACTTCAAGCAATTCCAAAGAAATTATGAAAGTTACAACACGATCGGAAACTAAAAATAAAGTGAATGAAACTAATGATAATAATAGCTCTCCTGAAATTTCCGAAACCATCGAATCAGAAAACGTTCCTAGCTCTAAAAATAAATTTCCAATCATTTTCCCAAATAATTCTGTTCAAAATATAACGGACGAAACCCAAATCAACGAAATTTTGAATGAACATCATCGAAGCAAGATTGGTGGTCATCAGGGAATTATGAGAACTTATTAGAGAGTTAGAAGTTATTATTCATTTCCAAAGATGTTATCTCGTATTAAAACTTTTATTCGAAATTGTCCAGACTGTCAACAGAATAAAAGTACCCCACTTACAAAATTACCAATGGTTTTGACCACCACTTCTAATAAACCGTTCGACAGAATATTCATGGATGTTGTTGGTCCATTACCGATATCCTACAGTAATAACAAATACATATTGACCATGCAGGATGATCTTAGTAAGTTTTCCATAGCCGTTCCCATGAAAAATCAAGAAGCAAAAACCATAGCCATATCTTTCGTCGAACAACTTATTCTCAGATTTGGATCTCCAATTAGCATATTGACTGACCAAGGCTCCAATTTTCTCAGTGAAATGTTTACAAATGTTTGTAGATTGCTAAAAATAAAAAAATATAAAAGTACTGCATATCACCCCCAAACCAATGGGGCTCTAGAGCGATCACATCGTGGATTGGTAGAGTATCTTAGAAGCTATGTAGAAGGTGATTCCCAAAATTGGGACTCTTGGGTTCCATTTGCAATGTTCTCTTATAATTCAACTCCGCATTCCACTACCCGATTCATACCATTTGAAATGATTCATGGGTTTAAACCCAATTTACCAAGCTCTTTAAAACGAAAACCCGAAAATAACCAACCGATTTATAACTATGATGATTATTTAATTGAATTGAAAACAAAATTGCAAAATTGTCATGACCTCGCGAAACAAAACATTGAATTAAGTAAAGGCAAATCTAAGGAATATTACGATAAAAACGCTAAAAATTTAAATTTTAATGTTGGAGATTTTGTGTATTTGAAAAATGAACACAAAACCTCTAAACTAGATCCACCGTGGTTAGGACCATACAGAATAGTTGAGAAGATATCTCAAGAAAATTCTAAAATCAAAATTAATAAAAGATTTAGAGTAGTGCACGATAATAGATTAAAAATGAAAGTACTTGAATAGACAATTAGAAATAAGTATAAACATTATATCTTTGAAATTATCAAAACTATTTAACTGTATCCTTAAAACAATGTAAATTTAAGACTAAATTTTAAGAACGTTTATTGAAATTTAAAATTTAAAAAAATTAAATATATAAAAAATTATATTTTGCTATGAAAATTGTGAACAGTGAAAGCTCAATTATTTAGTAACATCAAAAGTTGAATTAAATAATAATTCAACTTTGTTTATTAGAAGGGAGGTGTTATATAATTGAGGTTTTACTGTAACTGATCAGAAATGTTATATGTGTTTTACATTGATGTACATTATAATTAGTATAAGTAAATAGCGGTACTACGCTTGTTTATGTAAACAAGTCGTACGATTTTGAAATAAAATAAAAATCTCTTCTTGATCGAGATTTGGACGAGTAACCATCATAAAACAAAAATAATAATAAATTGTATAAAATAAAAATATAAATTAATTTAAAGGTAGTTATCTATAAAAATAGTTAGCTATAACACTAAAGTATTTTTAATTATTGGATTACCTCAAGATAAGCCCATGAATTCACAACAATACCACGTTTAGCCGAACTGTTATCGCCCATTCACCGGCATTTGGCCACATTAGTAAAAAAAGGCAAGAACAAAAGAAACTTCTCTTGGCCTGAAGATTGCAAATCATCGTTCATCGAGGTCAAACGTAGCCTTGCCGCTGCCACCCTTTTGGCACATCCGTTGAACGACACAGAGTTCAACATTACTACTGACGCTTCCAATATAGCAGTTGGAGCTGTCTTGCAACAATGCAACAATAGATGTTGGCAACCACTAGCGTTCTTTTTAAAGAAGCTTTCTCCTGCGGAAACAAAATACTCTACATTTGATAGAGAACTTCTTGCTATATATTTGGCAATCAAACACTTTCGCCATTTCGTCGAAGGCCGAAATTTCTCGATTTTTACAGACCATAAACCACTCACTACAGCAATTGCGTCAAAATCAGAACGCAGTCCTCGGCAATTACGACATCTCGACTTCATTGCCCAATTCACCACCGACATTCATCACATCAAGGGCAACTAAAATGTGGTAAATATGCCCTCAACATGACTCCAAAGGTCATTCATTTGAAGATATGCTTGTGCAGCAAATTTCCATGTCTCATTGTTATCTCTTCCACGCAATTTCTCTATGGACGCAAACGTTGCCGCCATTTTAATTTTTAATTTTTTTTTTTTTAATTTTTTACACAAAAAAAAATAATTACGCTAAGCTCGTTAACCACGAAATTTAACAAATTGAACTTTTTTTTATTATTTAAGTGGGTCTGGGCCACTAACCTGATGTGATTATGTACTTAAATAAAAAGAAATATAATCCGAATAGAAAAGGCAAGCGTCCATACACGAGGTATTTATTTTAGAGAATAAGTACAAGAAGGAAATAAAACGCCACAAGCGACTAGTATTAAAAACAAAACAAAATAAAGGCTCTTTCACACTTAATAACTCAACACATGTAAACTTGTTAAACAAGATTAAATGTACAACTATAGACTAATGTAAATGTTGTTAGAAAATAAAGCAGTTCATGTTTGGTAATTAGCGAAGCACAATGTTAATGTAATCGTATACATATTAAAAATAAAAAAATAAAAAAATAAAAACATCAAATCAATTTATGATTAAAGTGTTAGTTTTTTTTTTTTTTTTTTATTTTTTTTTATTATTATTATTAATAATTACAAAATAAAGTAAACGAGCAACCGACAGCTAGTGGATTTAGTGTCCTTTAAAAGCTATTCGGTCATCGTTAAATATAACAAGTATAAATCATAAAATAATAAACAAACAACATAAATTATTTACATAAAATAATCAAAAAATAAAAATAGTAAATAATTATACATATGTATATAAAACAATATAAAAAAATAAATAAATAAAAAAAAACTGTAAGCAAAAAAAATTACTATAAATATGTAGTTCTATAATGATGACCCTAAATAAACTTTCAACATAGTTGGAAGGACATGAACGTAAGAACAATAACGTTTGCAAATCGAAAGAACATAAAGGTATTAAATTCTGCTAAAAGGGTAAAATGAGAAAGTTTGGTGAAAATTTTGAAACTAACGGGGATTTCATATATATGGTTTGAAGAAAGATTGGAGTTATGGTTGTCGGTGAATGACATTGAAGAAGAAGAAAAAAAATGTCGCATTATTAACATCTTAAAGCATTGAAGTTTATAAACTACGAAATTTGTGTTCCTCCGCCACTCCAAAAACAAGCATACCACCAATTGGTGATCTATCACAAGCATACCACCAATTGGTGATGGAAGAATCTTCGAAAACAAATACTTGCTTGGTCAACGCACAAAGGGTTATATGCAGTAAATCGGTTACCGTATGGGTATATAAACCAAATAGCTCCATTTTTCAAGCAATTATGGAAAAGGTGGTTTTAGGGTATGTGAAGGGTGTTGTTGTGTTTATCGATGACATATTGGTGACGGGACGTTCAAGAACAGAACATTTAGAGAACTTAAGTAAAGTTCTGGACAAATTACAGAACGCAGGATTTAAGGTCAATAAAAACAAATGCAAATTTTTTCAAGACAAAATAAAATACTTAGGATTTGTAATAGCGATGCTGCGGGACTTCATAGACACGGAAAAAGTTGCTGCTATAGTAAACATGCCGAGTCCAAAAACTAAAAACCTAGATTAAGGCGTTATGTGGATTAATTAATTACTATGGTCGTTTATTCAAAATGTTTCGTTAATCCTTAAACCTATTTACAATCTCTTAACTGACGAATCTTTAAAATCTTTAAAATGGAATGATGAGTGTCAAAGAGCTCTAGATAAAATAAAAGGAGGGACTAGTTCGGATTTAGTCCTTGTACATTTTAACCCTAAACTAAAATTAGTTGTAGCGACCGACGCTTCGGCAGTAGGGATTAGGGCGTGTCTTTCTCACATTATACCAAACGACGAAGAAAGACCAATAGCATTCGCTTCACGCACGTTATCAAAAGCAGAATGAAACTATTCAATGGTGGATAAAGAAGCTTTAGCGTTATTTTATGCGGTTAAAAAGTTCGAACAATACCTGTTAGGTAGACATTTTGTAATTAAGACAGACCACAAGCCACTTATAGCGATATTTGGAAAGAAAAATGGATTACCTACCATGTCAGCTAGCAGACTGCAAATATGGGCGAATTATTTAAGAAGCTTTGAATTTCTCATAAAATATATATCAGGGAAAGAAAATAAGGGAGCTGATGTATTGTCGAGGTTAATGTGTAGTGGACGATAATGACGAGAAAGGGTCATTCATACCTAAAGTTTATTCAAAATGAACTCGGGAAGCCATTGAGATCCAGTGATATTGCTAGCCAAATTAAGTTAGATGCAACGCTCAAAACAGTCTTTCATTTCATTAAGGAAGGGTGGCCAGTAAACGAAAAATGGGAGGGTGAGATAAAAAGTTACTCAGTTAGATGGAGTGAACTTACATTAGAGAAGGATGTCATTATGTGGAGACACCGTATTGTTGTACAGAAAAAGTTTAGAAAGATGTTGCTGGATGGAATGCATACATCTCACATAGGTATTGTTAAATTAAAAGCTATAGCGCGCTCATTTTTCTGTTGGCCCAAAATGGACTCGGAGATTGAAAACTTATTGAATTCGTGTGGTATTTGTAGAGAAAATCAGAACTTCCTGCATAAAGTACAATATATCGCATGGCCTATACGCCCACAAAGCTTTTAAGAGGGTGCATTTGGACTATTGTGGACCAATAATGAATATCCTAATATTAATCGACGCATTTTCTAAATGATATATATTCATAGTGAACGACATAACAATGCAAACAACAATTGAGAATTAAAAAAAAAACTTTTCCCAACTGGTTTTACCGCAAACTTTAGTGACGGACTGTAACGAACAAGACCCAGGCGCAAGCCTGAGTCCTGATCATTTACATAGATATTTGTCTACAGGGATACTACCGCGGCTTATATATCCTGCTGCTCAGGCGGGAGGTGTATTGGTCGTGGCGCTTGGTAGTATACCTTTGTGGACCTTGATAAACCGCAAAACAAAGTTTGGTGAATCAATAGATTCAAAAAAGAAAAAAGGGATTAAGTAACTTCGGACCACCAATCCGAGAGAAGAAAAATGTGAGCCCCTGTAATGGCTCACATCATGGTGGAGAGGAAACAGAAAAACTCAATAAAGAAATAAAAAGAAAAAAATAATAATTAAACTAAAATTAAAATTTATTAAAAAAAAATTAAAAAACTTAAAATTTTAAAACAAATTATAAACAAAAAAAAACTTACATTTATAACGGCTTTCTCAGCCGTCGTCCACCGATCGCCCGGGTGGCTAAACCCACCCGTCTTCTTCACCGGTCAAAACACAACCCTTCGTAAAATCACAAAAAGCGTCCCACCAAAAAAACTTATTGAAAGAAAAACAATAATTTGTGGTGGGGACGGTCATTCATATTCTAACTCAATGAGAATTATTGAATTAGGTCAGTAAAAGAAAATTATGCTAAAATTGCATAAAAAAAATGAATTAACAAGTACATTGGACCTATCGTACTTGTTATTACTTGAGAAATTTAAAAAAAAAACTTTAAAAGTTTCCTATTACTAGTTGATTTTATAAGACATGTGCATTATTACAAAACAATTATAATTTGATCGTTTTGCAACTAACGCAAATGCTAAATTTAAAAAAATGACAGAATTGGTACAAAAAATGATGTGGGTTGAATGGATTTTGCTTGGAACGAGGTCACGAAGTGCCACCCGTTACAGACAATGCAAGGTCATTTACTTCAAGCGACTTTACATTATTCTGTGAAAGAAATGACATTGTTCATAAGACGTCACCACCATACCACCCCCAATCGAATGGGCAGGCAAGGAACTCAGTAGGACATTTAAAAATGCAATAACAAAAATGTTAAACGATTAGACAAATAAAGGTAGGGTAGAGGAGAAAATTCAACAATTCGTATATCTAAACAAAAACATCATACATTCGGCAACCAACAAAAATCCATTTGAGCTGGTATTTGATAGGAAACCAAGGCTCAGATGGAGTGCATTATTACCTAAGCAATAACCTATTATTGACTCAGCAACAAATAAGGATAATGTAAAAAATTGTATGGAACGGGATAAGATTTTGTTTATGAATTTTGCGACCAGTAAATTTGTGCCTGGACTATTAAAGAAATTTTAGGGAAAACCGTTTATTTTGTGCTGAGCGACCATAATAAGGAATTTAAAAGCAATGCAAACTACATTATTCCGTGGGTAAGCAATGGATATGAACGGACGTTATCAGGGTTCCTTGATGAAGCAAATAATGGGAACCTATAGAAGGAAACGAACAAAGCGCATAATAAAAAGACCAAATAAATTAAAGTAAGTTATGTTTTTAGCTTAAAAAGTATTGTGTATTTTAAGTCAAAATTAGAGATTTAAAACTTACCACGGTAGGGCGGTCAGAATTTGTAACATACATATATATAGAGGAAAGATATGATATATCGCGTAGCAATATCAGATGTTGTACTGTAATAAGAATTCAGTATCATGTAAACTTGTTTAGCAAGATTGAATGTATAACTATAGAATAATGTAAATGTTGTTAGAAAATAAAGCAGTTCATGTTTGGCAATTAGCGAAGCACAATGTTAATGTAATCGTATACATATTAGATCTAAAATGTAACACTAGACTAGGAAGCATCCCGCACAAATTTCCTATAAATGTACAATTTATGTAAAAATGGATACAAGAAATATCTTCTATAAAACGCTCTAAGGCAATCTCCACAGAAATTAACCGACCAGTAAAGAACAACAAAAGAATCAGACTGATGGAAGAACAGCATGAAAATTAATATAAGAATTCGATCATGACAACTATTTTAATAGACACACGACTCTTCATTCCAAAGACAACAATTTTAATGAAAAAGACGCTTCGCAAAATAAAACAGTATTTATTATTTTACGGTAATTTTTTAGTGAATATTACAATGCCTTTAGTGAATTTAAAAGAAAATTGTGTTTATTATTAATGCTGCACGTGCTATTCATAAACAATTTTGTGATTAACATTAAACGTTTTGTGATTTTCACAACAGCAGATAAATTTATTTGCGTGTCTGTGAATGTCACAAAATCATTACTGATAATTACAGGTCCTTTTAGAATTTTTGTTTGCTTTCGTGATATTGATTTTAATTTGCAAAAACCATCTACAATTACCGAACTATAAAATATAAAATTTCAGATTCTGTCGCCTTTGTATACCTGATTTATCCCTTCGTCATAGCCTACTCAATCAAGAATTCCTAATAATTATGTAGTATATTTTATTTACAAGCGTATTGGTCTTATTGTTATAAGTAAATTATTATTTCTTTTGTTTTTATAGGTCAATAATTCTTCCATTCAGTCCATATTAGCACCTTTCTCCATTGTATAAATAATTTTCATGTTAGTGTTCATGTCTATATAATTTTGTTGTGTTGTACTCATGTGTATAGCGATGTTTGATTCTGCATACATTTTACCAATATCACCGAAATGTCCTTTGAATCTTTAACCGAAGGACCTATTGGATTGTCCTATGTAGAATGTAGTACAGTCAAAACAAATCATTTAAAATACTTCATTATGTAAAATTTCTATTGACTTCACCAAAAGAAGTCATGCATGAGATAAAATTCAATATGAATTCGAAAAAAGCTCCTGGTTATGATCTTATTACTACAGAAATTTTAAAACAGCTACCAAGGAAGGCTCAAGTTAAGCTTACTTATTTTATAAACGCAGTATTTAGGACTAAATTTGTGCCCAGTTTGTGGAAAATTGCAGAAGTAATAATGATATCAAAACCTGGTAAACCACCATACGAAACTTCATCTTATAGACCAATTTCGTTGTTGCCAGTTATGTCTAAACTCTTTGAGAAAATACTGATTAAAAGGTTAAATCCGATAATCGAAAAGAATAACTTAATCCCAAATCATCAGTTCGGATTTCGTCATCAACACTCAACAATACAACAAGTACACAGAGTAATCAATATATTTGAGAAAGCACTTGAAGAGAAAAAAGTCTGCTCCACGATATTTTTAGACGTGGCGCAAGCTTTTGACAAGGTTTGACATGAAGGACTTAATTATAAGTTAAAAAACCTCTTACAAATGCAATTCGCTAAAATACTGGAATCATACTTGAAAGATAGATTCTTTAGAATTAAATTTGCTGAAACTTATTCTGAATTGAAAGAAATAAAACCAGATGTACCACAGGGCAGTGTATTAGGACCGATTTTATATTTACTATACACGCATGATCTTACTGAATTAGAAAACAACACAGTGGCGACTTTTGCTGATGACACTGCGATCCTAGCTGTTGTAAAAAGCAACGAAGGTGGACTAAAAGATAGCGAATTAAGCTAAATGAAACTAAATCAGTTCACATAAATGTTACCAACAAACGTGTTGAACATATACCTATTTCAATAAATCAAGAACTAATACCGTATGCGAACACAGCTAAGTATTTAGGCATGACTCTGGATGCTAAACTTAGATGGAAGGTCCACGTCAAAAAGAAAAATGAAAAACTAAAACTAAAATATAAAAAAATGCATTGGCTGATAGGCAGACACTTTTGTCTATCATCATACAATAAGCTGCTACTTTATAAGCAAATACTGAAACCTATATGGACTTATGGTATTGAACTCTGGGGTTGTACAAAACCCAGCAACGTCAATATAATTCAAAGATTTCAGAACAGGGCACTAAGGAACATCGTCGATGCACCATGGTACGTCAGGAATAGTGATCTACATAGAGACCTTAAAGTGGATCCCGTTTCAATTGAAATTAAAAAAAAATGCAAGGAAACACGAAGAAAGACTCCAGCAACATGTGAATATAGAGGCAATTCAGCTGTTAACCAACACCAATATTATACGCAGATTGAAAAGAACCAAACTCTTTGAACTGGTTTAATTGTTAATGCAAACAGCGGCTTGATGATTTAAATCCACAATACCGATGTGGTATAACCAACAACTTACCAGAAACTGTGAAACGCCAATGGGTGGAGTCATAGATATATTTATCTTAGTAAATTAAGTCAGAAACAATGTGCTCATTAGTCCAGGAGACTAGATTGTAATAAAATAAAATAAATAAAGTCAATTTATTTAAAATAAAAAAAAAAATAAAAAAATTATGTAAAATTTGTACTTTCTTTAAAGCAATTGTATAGCCATAATTCCGAAATATTTTTCCAAAAAATATAAAAATAATAAAATGTGCCCTGAATTTAACCATAAATTTTTTAATGAATTAATTCCAGTAGTGAAATATTAGTTGTTAATCAAATTTTATGATAAATATTCAAATTTTTGTGAATTTAACAAATTCTGATGTTAATAAATTAGTAATTTATAAGTGACTATTTTATTAACATTAGACTTTGTTAAATTCACAAAAATTTGAATGTTCATCATACAATTTAATTAACAACTAATATTTCACTACTTAATTCATTAAAAAATGTATGGTTAAATTCAAGAAAATTTTTGTTGATTTACATAAAAATCTGTAAAATTGCAATACTGAATTTCATTGTAAGTGGTTTACTGATAATAACAATCATAGAAAAATCAGTAAAATGAGTTTTGTCATTATAATGAAAAAAATGGTTAATTTCACAAAAAAAATATTGTTTAACACAAAAATCGATTAACAAAAGTCCATCTATGATTTTCAATTGATAATTTTTTTCCGTGTATGAAGATACAGCGCGTCAAGTAAAAAAGATGGTTACGAATGAATAAAGAAAATATGCAGAGGACCCCCTTCAAGCTGCTGAAGAGGCAGTAGCAAATCAAAATATGCGAGCACTACACTAGTGTGTTAGAAAGATCACTGGCAAAAATATCAACAAATCACCTATATAAGGGACGTTTCTGATCAAGTCTTAACAAAGGTTGAAACACAGTTAAAGTGATGAAAATAATATTTCAAAGAACACTTTTTAGCGACCATCGCTACACACACACAGTTAAAATTATTCAGATATTTCGTGCAAATCCATATAATTCGCTAACGCTACATGTACACTGTACACAAATATATATAGAGCGTAAAGTAGCAATTACACATAGCACTTAGTCGCCATGGCCTGATGAGATGACAATTAATTTTTAACAATTCCTCATCAGATCGAAACTGAGCTATGCTTCGCACACATCTAATTCTGAATAATTAAAATAATGACAACATCCGCCATCGTTATAACTTCATTAACAACAGTTAAAATCTATGATCATCAATTGGCACTAATAACAAAACTAGCAACACTCATTCACCAACGCAATGGGAAGTAAAAGGTGCCATAGAGAGGCTATAGTATAATAAAGCTTGTGTCGAGTAAAGTGAATAAAAATATGATTTATATGCAAATACTTTGTGTATTTGGTACAAAATAGTGAATTCGATCGCATTTAAACCTAAAATTTTTATGAATATAAATATATGGAAAACCCTTCCTTTATTAACCATTTGTTAAAGGTAAAAAGGCTGTGGAATAGGACCGGCGTCAATCAATCAATCAATCAAAGGGCAAGAATATGTGTTTATTGTAAATTTTATTAATATATATATATATATATATATATATATATATATATATATATATATATATATATATATATATATATATATATATATACATATATATATATATATATATATATATATATATATATATATATATATATATATATATATATATATACATATATATATATATATATATATATATATATATATATATATATATATATATATATATATATATATATATATATATATATATATATATATATATGTATATAATGGATAACCCCGCCATTTTGTATTAAACAAAATACTCTTTTTGAGTCTGTATAAACTTGAACCAACTGCGTTTTATTTTCTCTACACATAAAGCCTAATTTCTACAGATTATGGGCCCGGAGTTAGTAATTAATTATTAATTGATCGACTTGTTAGATTTTTTTGAGACGAGAATTTTTTTTAAGAAAAAAATAAAAATATGGCATCGAGTGCAGGCGACAAAGACTTCAAAAGAGGCATAGAACAACTTGAAAAGGGCATTTGAGAATACTGGTTTATCCAGACTGCGCCCCATTCACCGGAACAAAATGGCATTGCGGAAAGGATAAATAGAACTCTTGTTGAGAAACCTCGTTGTATGTTAATAGAGGCTGGTTTGCCGCAAAGTTTCTGGGCGGAAGCAATCTCAACAGCAGTATATTTAACAAATCGGACACCATCTTGAGCAGTGAAAAATCAGATTCCACGAAAACAGAGTCTTAGCAATTTTAAAGTTTTGGGAAGTAAGTGTATGGTGCATATTCCGAAGGATGAAACGCAAGAAGTTTGATGCAAAACTTCTGAAAACTGACTGAAGATAATAGTGTTCTAGGTTATTTTGATCGATCCGCAGATATGTAATCGAAGCTTGCTGAAGAGATAAATAAGAGTGTGGCTTTAATGCAAAAATTGAGCTTGGATTCGATAACAATCGAATCCAAGCTCAATTTTTGCATTAAAGCCACACTCTTATTACAACAATAACATTTCTGAAAGGATCGAATAATTTAACGATAATTGGGACGATGCGGATAACGCTTCGGATGTTGACGACGATGAATACCCAGAAACTGAAATGGATGGATCGTTGGGCCCATTAAGAAAATTATGCAGAATTTCGAAATCCAAGGTCTATCACGTTTTGTGTCGTATTTATCAAAATCAGTTGAATCAAATGATCCTGTAACGGTTGAGGAAGCATTATCGAGGTTATATGCAAAAGTATGGAAGTTAGCAATGCAAGAGGAGTATGACGCCTTAACCGAAAATGCAACATGGGGATTGGCAGACCTGCCTTCCCAAACTAAACCTATTGCTTGCAAGTGGGTTTTTAAACCCAAAAGAGATTACGGAAGTCGAATTATCCATCATATTAGTAATAAAAGGCTTGATTAGTAATAAAAGGATACGCGCAGAAGAAAGGCATTGATTATGAGGAAACGTACTCACCAGTTGTGAGATACAGCTTAGTACATTTTCTAATGGCTTTGGCAGTGAAATTTTATCTTGACATAGACCAAATTGATGCTGTGACGGCCTTTCTTACAACCTTTCATTTGGATGAATATTAATTTTGTAGCTCCAAACAAGGCACAACAAATATACCATATCAGGAAGCGGTTGGAATTTTGATGTTTGCAGCACAGGTAATGAGGCCCGATATTTGTCATGCAGCTAGTGTGTTCAGTAGATTTAATAGTAATCCAGGAAAGGCGCACTGGACAACAGCTAGTGTGTTCAGTAGATTTAATAGTAATCCAGGAAAGGCGCACTGGACAGCAACAAAACGTGTTCTCAGGTATCTAAAAGGAACAACTGACGCTAAACTGGAGTTTGGTAATGATGATTCATCGGTTGTGGGATATACCGATTCAGGTTGGGCATGATACTTGGACGATACAAGATCAACTACTGGTTACGTGTTCAAGCTGCAAGCAGGAGCAATAACGTGGAACTCCAGGAGAAAACAAACTGTACCTTTGTCTACAATGGAAGCTGAGTATTGAAGTTTGTCGTCGGCCGTTCAAGAGTTACCCTGGCTCAAAAATCTGGAAAAGGAATTACTTTCTGGAACACCAAAAGAAACTGTATACTGTATTGTGATAATAAGGGGCCATCTATCTGGCCAACAGTAATGCTCATCATCCGAGAACAAAACACATCGATATAAGGCATAATTTGGTATCCGCCAGTTAATTAAGGAGTTGTTAACCTTCAGTATATTGCAACTGAGACCATGATTGCCGATGCAATGACGAAGCCTGTATCATTCAGACGTATGATTTGTAGTGTTATGCACATCCACTGTGTATACGAACGCACTCAATATGTATATACGTCATTATGTATAACCCCGCCATTTTGTATTAAACAAAATACTCTTTTATTGTATCATAACTGCGTTCTCTGCACATAAAGCCTAATTTCTACAGTGTTAAATCGATTAAGAACCTATCTTTAGAGGAATTTACATGACGAGGTAATGCAAAGACTAAAATTAGATCGTTATCCTGGGATTGACTACCGATTCAGAGCTCTTGACATTCGGAATGGATACTTTGTGAAACTGTCTTTTAAACGTTATGAATGGGAAATGGTTGCTTTATGCCCTATCATTAAGAGAGAAGGTTGCTCAAATTTCAAAAACCATCGTGCTAGTGTTTTTTATTTTAATTTTCTGCTTTGTTTAGTCGGATAACATGCAGGCACGCAATACGCATCTGGATAAATAATAAACACCACCTTCTTATACTCGGTTGTTATTTTATTTTATTTTAAATTTTATATTATGTTTCACAATATGGCTGATAGCCTACGGTAAGTTTTGGTTCGGTATTTTTTAACCTTCCATTTTTAATACTTTTTCTAATATGTAATAATAATGTGTTCGTGTGTCCTCTCTTTTAATACACACTAAACTTCAAATAAAAAGGTAAGTTTACACATTGTTTAAATTATAACTTAATAGGTGTCGTACTCACCGATAGGTGGACTACGTGAGGTAATTTTAAATTGGGATGTTACAATCTCCTCCTTCTGGATACTGTCAAGTCCCGAATGATAATCCAGAAATTTAAATAATTCTAAATGAATAATTAAAATAATGAAAAAACGAAAAATACGAACGCGATCCAGTTCAAATACTTCATGGAAACAAACTCTTAGATTTCCTTTTTTTTATATTTAATAATCAACGATATCAACTCGGTCTACTAACCACCCGGCCACTTCGAATCACCTGATCAGGCTCATTCAAGGAATGAATTTCAGCTGGGAGGGACACACTAGCAAATAAATCATCGTCTTCTGGGTTATCTTAAGAAATCTGAGTTCTTGATAAGGATGGATTTTGTTTCAATGATAGGATAGGCGAGTCGTTCCCGGACTCGTCAGTAGGGATAACCATGGACACATGGTACACTCCTTTTGACGAACCATCTAAAGCTTCAACAAAATAGGTAGTTGGAGATTTCATCTCCTGGAATATATAGAGGCCATCACGACGTGGTGCGAACTTGGATATTATTCCTCTGGAAGCATCGCTATGGATTTGTTTTTACCAATACAGTATCTCCAATCTTAAATGACTATGATTCCTACGACGAGAATTAACGTATGATTTTCTTACATCTTGTTTTCTTTCGTGGACCTCTCGAGCTTTTCCGATGGTATCACCGATTTGAAATCAGTTCATACCTATTGAACACGGTAATCCTGAATTACTTCAAACACATGCCTAAGCTCCATTCCAAAACTAACAAACGCGGGGGTATAACCTTTATTTTCGCAGACGGTGGTTTTCATGGCAAAACGTAAAGCGGGTAAATATGTCGGCCAATTTCGATGCTCATCACCGACCACGATGGAAATTTGAGTTTTCAAGACTTGATTCCTACGTTCTACAAGATTAGCTTCCGGGTGATACATATACTAGTGTTAACGATTGATGGATGTCTAGAGAATACATGACCTTCTGCATAATGGCGCTGACAAACTGACTGCCATTATCGGACAACACACGACGTGGAATACCAAAACAAAGAAAAATTCGTTAACTAATATCAGCAGCTTTCAGTGCATACAATTCAACCCAACGGGAAGCAGTATCCTCCACAATGAATACCCAACGATAAACCTCTTCAGTTTCCACCAATGGACCAAATAAGTCGATCGAAATCACCTCAAATCTCTGATTCATCACCGGGGTTCTCAAAAGTCCTGCTGGGTTTAGATTCGTTGGTTTATATCGCTGGCATTCGGAGCAATCCTTTATATATCAAGCAGTATATGTTCGCATACCCGGCCAATAATATTTATCTGATATTTTCTTGAACGTTCCGCCCAGTCTAGAGTGACCGGCTGTCGGATCGTCATGGAAAGCCTTCATAATCTCCAAACGATTAGCTGATGGGATCACCAACTGAAGGCCCTCCGACTCCAAGTCAGGTAGATATCGATACAATATTCCCATGGACATGAGATAACCTCGGTCCATCCAATTTTTTAAATCGGGGTGATCGACATTTTCGAAACATTCAATGATCTTACAAATCTTTGGATCGTCCAATTGATCCCGGCGAATGTAAGAAGGACTACCGGATGAATGATCAACCTGGATTGAACATATTCCACATGCATCAGTCAAGTTGCATGGGGATCGGGAAAGAGTATTCGCGATAACGTTTGCCTATCCTGGCACGTACTCAATGGTAACATTGAATCCCTGAATGAATAACGTTCATCTCAAAAGGCCGGCCGTCGGTAAACGAAGGGACATCAACCGTTTGAGTGACTGGTGGTCTAAAATTACGTTGGATCCATCCAAATAACCCAGGAATTCCTTAAACCCCATACCACAGCTAGGGCTTCTCTTTCCGTGGTGGAATAATTACGTTCTGCCGAAGTTAATAAACGGCTTGCATATAACTAAAGGTTTTTCTTCATTATCGAATTTCTGGAGAAGGACAGCGCCCAAATCATAATTACTCGCATCGGTCCTAACTACATATGCTTTCGACGTATCAGCTTGCTGTAAAATCGGATAGTTTGTTAGGACTTCCTTGAGATAATCGAATGCTCGCTGATGCTCATCGGTCCAGCTCCACTTGATATTTTTCTTTGTGAGATCACTTAATACTTTAGATCAAGCGGCAAAATTTGGGAAAAAAACTTCCTGTACGAACTACAAGTTTGGAGGAAGGTTTTGAGATGACACATAATCGAGGCGCAGGCATTTGAGATATTGCGGTCACCTTATTAGGATTCGGCCGAATCTCTTTCGGTGTCAAGACATGACCGAGAAAAGGCACACTTCTCGGAAAAAGGAACATTTTGTCCGATTTGCGCGCAGGTTATATCTCTTTAGTTGTCCGAACACAGTCTCGGTATCTCTCAGATGTTTCGCAAAATCTGGAAAAAATAATACAAGGTTATCGAGATACGCGAACATAATGACATCTGCTACCTCCGCTTTCGTCCGATCCATAAGTCATTGAAACGTGGAGGGTCCATTCTTGATACCGAACGGCATTCTTTTCAAACGATAAAGCCCGAAGGGACAAAGAAAGTATTTTGTATCGGTCTTTTATATGTACCGGGACTTGCCAATAACCACTTCGCAAATCGATACTTGACATGAACATAGTACGTTGGGCTAAATGTAGGAGATCATCTATTTTGGGCAAAGGATATCGATCAGCGACCGTTGCCGAATTTAATTTTCTATGGTCCACACAAAATCGATAGAAGGAATCGGGTTTATGGACCAATACGAGAGAGGTTCATGCAGATTCACACTCTTCAATGATGAAGTTCGATTATTGTTTGAATTTCGGATTTCAGTACCACACGCTTATGAGATGTTAGTGGGATCTCCCCTGGAGCAAACATACTTTCATATCGACCCAACAACTACTCCGCCAATACTCTCTCTTGAGAACTTAGATTCGCGCCTTCTTTAGGTTGAAATTGTAAGTCGGTTGGTATGATCAGAACAGGAGGAATTATATCCATTTCATTGAAATCCCCATATGACGAAACTACTCCAGAGTCTACTTGAGGATTGGGTTCCAATACGAATTTATCGTTTCGTTCCAACTTCTTTGTTGGCTGAAAGAATTCCTTGTGTTGACTTATCGACGGATGATTATTCGGCACCACACTACCAATTGGGACCGCCATCCTTGATTCACGATCAAGCGAGTAAGATTCAGACTCATTAGAAAATTTTCAACGATTGCTGGATAGGTCCAAGACAACACCGGCATCCGTTAATAACTAATACGGTTTCATTCGAATTTGAAAATACAGCGAAACGAGTGTCAATACATATTGTTTTTAATCTATCCTTACCTTTATCTACCCTCTTACCCTTAGAGTACATAATTGGATACGGTCCGTTTTAATTGAACCATCGGCTAATTTGATAGACATATTTACTGTCCGGAATTTTGTTCCGTATTTCTTTAATATTCTATACAAGGAACAACTAACATTAGATAATTTGGCAGCAGTATCTACCAACGCAATGCCATTCGCACCCGCGATCTTATTCGGGAACATGGGTTTTGGGCTGAGTTCACGCGTTTCACAAGACCAAGAAGCGAACTCAATACTAGCCAAATCTCTAGTGGTCCAAATATCCAAAGAAGACGCCTGACCTAATGACACCTTTAGTGGCCTGGACAATTCGATCATACAAATTCCTTCTTCCCAAAACCATAACACTCAACATCCGTTCTATGACCCGATCTAGCATCATTAACACTCGATTCAGAATTAGATTTAGGTAACCCATCCGATTTGTTTCTTATAAGACAAGCTCCAATAAAATTTTTCCATTTCCGTTCCCCTTATTATTCCTACTCTATGTTCCGACAGAACTGACCTTCTTATTCGATCGAGAGATTTCCAATTCCCGAAAAAATATCTCTTCGGCCCGAGCCAATCTTAATAGCTTATCGAATGATTGAATTCCGTCACGCTTAATTTTCCCACGAATTTTAAAAGACAGAAGCCCATAACACATATGCAATTGTATTTTTTCAGATAGTTCCACAGTAAAAGGAGAACAGGGCACGGATTTTATTAATAAACAAATCGGTAGTTTCCCTCTCACCCGGCCTTAATTGAAACATCTCCTGGTAAATAATATGTGGGGGTATGTTTAGAAAGTGAAAACCAAAAGTGATGTAGCTTCGTCAAAAGTTTGGACCGAAGACTTCACCCCTTCCCACCAAGTACTAGCTTTAGCTTCAAGCAAGGAAAATCCTAAAAGAGCATTCTCATCCGTCATCCGAGTGGATTTTTTATAAACTTTAATCGTTCTGACAAACGCCGCCGCGTATTCTTCCCTTCTTCCATCAAATCTATCCGTACAAAACGCAATATTCCCCGTCGAGCGCAACACCTATTTCAGTACCACCTTTGACATTCCCATAACGATTTAGAAACTCCTTAAATTGTTCATCCGTCATAATAACCATTTTTGTGGGTTGTTCACTTCTGGAATCGTCGTCTACATTTACTTGATGAGAAGATTGATTTTTAAGTTGTTTTGACTCCAACAATCGATTGGACCGACGCACCAATTTACGAGTACTTCACTTGGTGTCGTCGACGATCGTGTTTCCTTATTTTGATTTTTCTTTTCGACCGGTATTCACATCCACGTATTGATAAGAATGAATATCGAAAATTATAAGAATATTTCGTTGACTATTAACTGTGGTGTGAGCATTCAGCGGATGCTTTATTATTTTTTATATTCAGCCATATGTTGACGCCAATTTGTTGCAGTGTTTATATTTTAATTTTCTGCTTTGTTTAGTCGGATAACATGCAGGCACGCAATATGCATCAGGATAAATAATAAACACCACCTTCTTATACTCGGGTGTTATTTATTTTAAATTTTATATTATGTTTCACAATATGACTGCCTACGCTAAGTTTTGGTTCTGTTTTTTTTTAACCTTTATTTTTAATACTTTTTCTAATATGTAATAATAATGTGTTCGTGTGTCCTCTCTTTTAATACACACTAAACTTCAAATAAAAAGGTAAGTTTACACATTGTTTAAATTATAACTTAATAGGTGTCGTACTCACCGATAGGTGGACTACGTGAGGTAATTTTAAATTGGGATGTTACAAGCTCTACTTTGCACGATTCTTGGATTTCCATTGAGTTTATTACTTAATCCATCTAAAGAGGTTATGGTTTGTCTAAATATTTCTGGGAATATCTATAAAATATGTGCGTATAATTGTAATGTAATTTTAACATTGAAGTCAAAAAATTTCAGAAATGTTTGCAAATAACCGTGGTTAGAACATTTAGATTCACGGGAGGAGATATTTAAGTGTGCCTTTATAAGCTAAAATCGTACAAGGTGTTGATCAGACCTGTTGTAATGTACAAATGTGACAGTTCAATGCTGACGAATGGCTAAGAGAGATGGCTGATAACATTTACGAGACCATTCATGCATTTGATATATTGCAGTAAAAACGATGATAAAGTTAATTTTAATCAAAAGACTGTCAACCTTCCTAGTAGAGACCTGACCTAGCTTGTATTGCTTGTCAATATTAGGAGCTCGTAGAAAAATACAAACGCTTGGATGTCACTACTACGGTTGAGTCAACATATGAATCCAACTTACTTAATACTTTACAGTGCAACCGTGGTAAAATAAATTGCCATATGCGAAAATTATTACAGCAATATTTGTAGTAGAAATTTCTATTACATATTTTTAAATGCCACGATGATTCGAAAAACTTAAGAAATAATGTAATAGAGTTAAAACAAATGTCAAAATCTCCATGGTGTGCATATGATTATTTAATTGAGATAATTTTATTAAAATTTATTAGTTATTTAAGAATATTAAGTACCATCGTCTAAGCAATAATATTATAATATGAACTTAAATATATTCGATAGTCTGATTAAAATTGCAGTTCAAATATTTATTGCATATAATATATAGGACTTATAGTACTTTATTTAGTGCGCGAATTATAAAAAAAGTACTAGCAATGTATATGATCTATATTGTATTATGATATTGCCAGTCTTGTCGAAGTAATCGTTCGAAAATACAACAAAGTAGAAAAAGAAATACGAGAGAGAAGCACGAGTCGTTGTGTTTAATGGATTTTTTTTTAAATCCAAAAATAAGGAAAAGTTTATACGGCGTCGAAGTGTATTTGTTTGTTGTTTTACGATAGTTTTATTAACTTTAATTCTTAAAATATAGTGCAAATGTTGTGATAATAAAGTTTATAGATTTTATTTGTGTGTTGTAATTACCCTATATTGTGTGTGTGTACAAAACACAAATTTTTTTAATTTTTTTTAATGTTGTAATGATATAAAATAAGTGCGACCCGGGATCATATACCATACTACTCGTATTAAAACTATTTGCGAGGTGTTTCTAATGCGATCATCTAAAATTGATAAAATAATGATTAATGATCAGCAGCAGGCTTCTTCAACAATACACGAGAATGGCGGTGGTAGTGGCGATGGTGATAGTGTTGTAATTGTAATAGATGATGGTGTTATCGGCGGTGGAGGCGACACTACAAGGTTACCTTCATCACAATATATAGCTGCAGCTCAACCTCAGCTATCATGTAATAGCGAACCAATAAAACACCAAAATAACGATGTCAATTGTAGTCCACAATCACCGATCACTAATCAAAAAACGTGTACAAATAATCCACATACAATATTCTCGTGGAATAAAAATGAAGAATTTAATTTTGGTGTACCCCCCGAAGCCCCAATATTTACACCAACCGAAAGTGAATTTAAAAATCCTTTAACGTATATAAGTAAAATACGGCCAATAGCTGAGAAATATGGGATATGTAAAATTAAACCACCAGCGGTAAGATAATATCGAAAGCAAAACCTATTTTATATATTTTTGAGTGTTTGAAAAAATCATAAATCCGCCATCTTTTACTCTACATTTAATTATAATTTAATTAGTTACGAATCGAATTAAATATATCCGATAATACCTAGTCTGTTAAAACCAAAAACTAATCCATAATATGGAAAGGACGAAATCGGGTTAATGGCATGTAGAAGGATCGATTATGTTTCGCCATCAAACAATTGCCGATAATCACGTACTCGACGATGATACATAAATGATAATAGGTCTTGTGTATTTGATCGTTGCGTATGTCGCGGAATTATTTAACCGAGAAATTATTAGTTCTATTGCGTTTTATTTGCGTTTGGAAAAAAAAATTCATATATTATGTTATAGCCTTGATAATGTTGTTTGTACCTGAAGTTAAAAAAAATGTATATTTTCTTAAGTATCGATCAAATTGAAGAAAACTTTTTTTTATAAATAAGATTCGAAGATCTCTTTTGTAAATGCTAAATATTGATGACTTTTTTTCGTTTTATATCGAGATTTAAAACGATGTCAGCCATTTTTAGATATTAGATAATATCATTGTTAAATTTATAATATTAGTAAATATTTTAAGTCTAGCATAACATAATATGTTAGATTGGTATTTAAAGTTTATGTTATGACATAAATATTAATAAACAAAAGAAAATCATTCTAAGGGCCAAGGGGTTGTCCGAATTCCGTTGTAATTATTCCATCTGTAGTAATTATATCGTTGTACTGGGTGAAACCAAATTATTACAGCAGCTACATGTTATTATTTGGACAGATCTATAGTTTTTTTATTTCAAACAAAATTGGCAAATAGTTTTTTCAAGAAATTATACTATCAAAAATTGTCTGTTTCAATGTGTGGTATAGTTGAGGAATTAGAAGATCTACAGAAAAAGGCTTAGTGAGGTTCTCTCATCAAACAGATACACCATAAGATTTGCTAAATAACACCATATTTAGGTTATATTCAACATTTGTTATTTTTTTATTTTACATTAAGGTGTAAAAACGAATATATATTTTAAAAACCTAATAAAATCGGAAATTTATTCACTACCACATAAAATTTGTCTATGTTAAAATGTCTACAACACCAAAATGTTTTCAGACACAGCAAACGAACTAATTAAAAGAAGAGAAAACAAATTTTACTACTGTCATAAAAATAATTTTACTACACTATCACGGAATTCGGACGACCCCTAAACTAAAGACTAAACTAAAATATACCGAGTTAATGCAAGATGTGCATGGATGTCACTAGCACATAATTCGCTAGCTAAACCAAAATAAGGTATTGACCTTTCGTTTGTTTCAATTCTTGCTCGAACCAATTTAAAATAACGACTATTTCTTTACAATTGGTGATCGTTGTAAGAAATCAGCGCAACAAACTATTTTCTACACATTTAGTGACGACGTTGTCATCTACGGTGGAGATCGAACTCAAGAATATGATACCCCTATGATACATTAGTAGAAAATTTTAAAAAAATTGTCTAATGGCAATGGTTATATCCGATAACTCCTAAGAGTGGCATTTGATTTTTTCGATATGATAAGTAAATTACTATGTTGTGAAAGAGCAAACCATGAATCTTTTTAAATTCTGAGTATCTGTGTTGCTGTATTGGTATGCTTGTGTAACAAGCTATCGGGTTACTGGTGTAAGCTTCATCTTATCCAGATAATAAGTTTGAATAATTTTTCACAAACTATTGGATATGTTTGTTAAGCTTACAATTAAAGTCATTGAATTATTTTCACATTGGGCCTCCGGTCCTAAACCCATGGCAACGAAAACGAAACCACGTCAAACCTCAAATAATATCTAGTAAAATAGTTTTACGATTGTAAAATTAAATTGTTATGTTCTCTATAATTTTACAGGCATGGCAACCACCATTTACGGTTGATGTTGATAAATTACGATTTACTCCTCGTATTCAACGTTTAAACGAGCTCGAAGCTAAGACTCGTGTGAAACTTAATTTTCTTGATCAGATCGCCAAATTTTGGGAACTTCAAGGTTCTTCCTTAAAAATTCCGATGGTCGAACGTAAAGCACTTGATTTATATTCTCTACATCGTATCGTTCAAGACGAAGGTGGAATGGAGCAAACCATAAATAATCGAAAATGGTCTAAAGTTGCGGCACGTATGGGCTATCCACAAGGTAAAAGTGTTGGTACAATATTAAAAAGTCATTACGAAAGAATTTTATATCCATTTGATGTTTATACCTCGGGTAAAATGGATTCGTCCGATATAAAATTAGAGGTTCAAGAAAATGATGATCACGATTATAAGCCACATTGTATTGAATCAAGACAACAAGTATCACCGCCCCAGGAAACCACAGCTCGACGATCTAAAAGGTTTGCACAAAATAATCAACTATTTCCGTTGCCTATTGAAATAAAAAAAGATTATCCATTAAAAATTGGATCGTCAATTTTTAAATCGCCTGTGAAGACTGAGGTTAAATCGCGGATGAGTCATCGAAATATGTCAGTAAATATAAAAAGTGATGTAAAACGAAGAAACGGAACCGATCCGCTTGCCAAATACATTTGTCATACATGTAATCGGGGTGATGTCGAGGAGTCTATGCTACTATGTGATGGGTGTGACGACAGTTATCATACATTTTGTTTAATCCCACCACTAACCGATATACCGAAAGGAGATTGGCGATGCCCCAAATGTGTTGTAGAAGAAGTAAATAAACCAATTGAAGCGTTTGGATTTGAGCAGGCGCAACGCGAATATACACTACAACAATTCGGTGCAATGGCCGATCAATTCAAGTCGGATTATTTTAATATGCCTGTCCATTTAGTGCCTACTGATTTGGTTGAACGTGAATTTTGGCGAATTGTTTCGTCAATCGATGAGGATGTCACCGTGGAATATGGTGCAGATTTACATACTATGGATCACGGATCGGGTTTTCCAACCAAAAGTTCATTGTATTTATTACCGGGTGATCAAGAGTATGCAGAATCAAGTTGGAATTTAAACAATCTTCCATTACTAGAGGAATCGATCTTGGGTCACATAAACGCAGATATTAGCGGTATGAAAGTTCCATGGATGTATGTTGGCATGTGTTTTGCTACATTTTGCTGGCACAACGAAGATCACTGGAGCTACTCAATAAACTATTTACATTGGGGTGAACCAAAAACATGGTATGGTGTTCCTGGAACAAAAGCCGAACTATTTGAGGAGACAATGAAAAGTGCCGCACCCGAATTGTTTCATTCACAGCCCGATCTATTACATCAGCTCGTCACAATTATGAATCCAAATATACTAATGAATGCTGGTGTGCCGGTTTATCGAACAGATCAGCATGCTGGCGAATTTGTTATAACGTTTCCGCGCGCTTATCACGCTGGTTTTAATCAAGGATATAATTTTGCAGAGGCTGTTAATTTTGCACCAGCCGATTGGATGAAAATGGGCCGCGAATGTATCAACCACTATTCAACATTGCGACGTTTTTGTGTTTTTTCACATGATGAGCTTGTGTGTAAAATGGCACTTGATCCTGATCGTTTAAATTTTGGAATAGCAACCGCTTGTTATTTGGACATGGCTGAAATGGTGGATTCAGAGAAGAAATTACGTAAATCATTGCTCGAATGGGGTGTCACAAAAGCAGACCGCGAAGCATTTGAACTTATACAGGACGACGAACGGCAATGCGAAATTTGTAAAACAACGTGCTTCCTGTCGGCGGTTGGATGCAGTTGCTGTAAAAATATTGTATGTCTTCGCCACTACTCGGAATTATGCAAATGCCCTCCGGATCGCCACACGCTACAATATCGTTATACTCTAGACGAACTACCCTTAATGCTGCGAAAACTAAAAATAAAAGCTGAATCATTTGAAAATTGGTTAAAACGAATTCGTGACGTGATAAATCCAAACACTGTTACCACCATTACATTAGATGAACTCCAAGAATTAGCACAAGAGGCAAAAGAACGTAAATTTCCTAATTCGATACTACTCGAGAGGTTAAATTCAGCGGTAGTTGAAGCGGAAAAATGTGTAACTGTAATACAGCAACTCGACATAAATAAAATGCGGACAAGAACGCGAAACTCTTGCGAAAATACAAAATATAAGCTTACCATGGAGGAGCTGGATATGTTCGTGCATGAAATCGATAATTTATGGTGTGTTATAAAAGAAGGCAATAGTGTACGAGAACTTCAAGAAATGGGCAAAGAATTTATCGAAAATTCGGCTAAGCTCTTGTCGAAACCTATCAACAAGGTGGTTAAAGAAGATTTGGAATACGCAATTGATGAGGGTTCTTCACTTTGTATCGAACTCCCTGAAATCTATAGTCTTAAAGATCGACTCAGTCAGGTGGCCTGGTTTTATGAAGTACGCCAAAATCGTGAGTCTACTGACAAGATTCCTTTATCGGTACTTAAACGACTCCTCGACGAAGGTATTAAAATCACCCCGGACGCCATAATCGAAAGGGAACTAGCCGATTTGGATATAATCATAGCATCAGTAAATTTTTGGGAGGAGTCTGCACAAGAATGTTTTAAAATCTACACGGAAAATAATATTGAACAGATTGAAATTCATCTGAAAAAAGCTGATCTGATAGAAGGTATACTTCCGTCGTATAATCAATTAAAGGACGCACTTAAAAAGGTTAAAGAATGGGTTCGAACCGTCGAGATTTTGCAGTCAAATGAAAACTATCCATATTTTCATACACTTGAAAATGTAGTAAATCGCGGAAAAAATATTCCGTTTCAATTGATCGAACTTAAAAAAATGGAAGAGCATTTAGCATCAGCTCGCAGCTGGAAAGATCGAACGTCGCGCACTTTTTTACGCAAAAAAACACAATTCACGCTAATGGAAGCGTTATCACCACGAATCGAACCCGTTATGTTCCCGAAACGTAAAAACGAAGGTGAAAATAGTTTTTGTAAAAAATTTACGGAAGAAATGTCACCAGTACAAATGGTGGTGGCATTCAAAGAGGCAGAGGAACGAGAAATTCGTGGAATGACCGAGCTACGAAAAACAAACTCTGAGAAAAATCCGGAAATCGATTTATACTGTATATGCAAACGAAATTTTTTCGGTGTTATGTATAATTGTCAATTATGCAATAACTGGTTTCATGCCCAGTGTGTTCCTCCACCAAAAAATACGGTACGACCGCGTCCTTTAAATTCCACAACCCCTAATCTCGGTATAAATATTCCAATTACGAATCGTGACAAAGATGTCGAAATTAAATATTTATGTCAATCATGTTTACGATCACGCCGACCTCGCCTTGAAACAATCCTATCGTTATTGGTATCGCTTCAACGGTTACCAATTAGAATTCCCGAAGGCGAGGCACTACAATGTTTAACCGAACGTGCTATGAATTGGCAAGACCGGGCCAGGCAGCTGCTTACCTCAAACGAAATTACAAAAGCAATAGAAAAGCTATCACAATTAGATAATATAATTAGTTCAACACAAAGTACAAATGTAATACAACCCACAACCAATCCCATAAAAAATAAACGAAAATCATCAATAACGATTCGAAATAAAGATTCAGGCACGGCAACCGAGACAAGTTCCGATGAAGATGATTTTCCCATACCATCATCAATAAATAGTTCAAATATTTTGTCGACGTCCGACAATGGGGCACCATCACCTACGTAAGTATTAATTTAACGTTTAGTGCCATATTTTAATTAAATAGATTTAGTGCGATCGAGAAATTATTTTGGGGTCAGTCTGGTAGGTAAGTCTGGTCTGGTTTTCAAAAAACCATGATGAAAAATTACTTAGATTAAAAGCGAGTGTTAAAGCTTTAAAATATTTTTTACCCGAAACTACTTTTAAAGGCTGCTTATTTCACTTTGGGCAGATAATCTGGAGAAAGCTACATGAACAAGACTATGCTGCGAAGTACGGCAATAACGAAAATAGTAGCCTGCAGATCAGAATGCTCAAAAATTTAGCTTTTTTACCGACGGACGACGTACTAGAATATTACCAAGATCTAAAAAAAAATTCGACCCTGATGCTCGACGTATCGGTAAATGGTTTGAAAAAAAACTACTTAACGGGAAGTCCTCAAAAAAGATTAAATATGACATCGAAACCGCAGTACTCCAAATTTCTGGTCTATATGGGATAATAGACAAATTTTCTCGATCAAATTTACCTAAAAGACGCCAAATTCTGTAGAAGGTTACTAACTTATATCGGAATTGGGGAAAGAGTTGATAATGGGTAAAACGAGAATTGCAAATGAGAACGGGATTATCAAAGCCGAATTTTGAAAACCAGGATTTAGAGTGAAACCCATTATTTT
>OY744478.1:3338867-3466666 GCA_963556175.1 Tipula confusa
TGGATATTTCAAAACAGGATATTTTAACATGTGATTTAAACTTAAGATGATTTTTTAGGAAAGTTCTGGAATAAGGCCAATTAGGAAGGAACTCGACGAGTTCTTAACCTATTATGATGAAATTTCATATGTAGGATGGGAATGGGATTTTAAAATGATTTTTAGGAAGTTATGTTTAAAATACTTAATGGAAAAAGTGTATATTAACTAAATAACAAATGTATGTATTATATTTTGTACATGATTTTTAATGTAATGTTCATTATAGAGCTCGATCTTGTTTATATTAAATAATGAAATAATCTCGCTTTTAACTAAAAATGATTTTATAATTTATTTTATTTTTCTTTAATTTTTTAATAAATTTTGCTCACATAGATTTTAAAGTGATGAAAAGTTATATTAAGTAGAAGAATAAAAAATAGATGAAGATAAATTTTACTGGCAGTAAACTCGATCAAGTAAATATTATTTTAATAAGATGAGAAAAGCAGCAATTAAAAAAACATTAAGTGAAGAAAAATTCTATTCTCTGCTTAAAATTATTCAAGTATGAAAACTTACTGGCCATATTCCAGAGGTTTTCCCAAAAAAGGTTTTAAAATCAAATTTAATTATACAATTAAAGAAAAAACATTAAGTGAAGGAAAATTCTATTTCTATCCTTAGAAATATTCAAGTATGGAACTTTACTGGCCTTATTCTAGAACTTTCCCAACAAATCATTTTAAAATCCCATTCCCATCCTACATATAGAATTTTATCATAATCGCTTAAGAACTCGACGAGTTCCTTCATAACTGGCCATATTCCAGAACTTTCCAAACAAATCATTTTTAAATCCCATTTTCATCCTACATATCGAATTTCATCATAATCGGTTAAGAACTCGCCGAGTTCCTTCCTAGCTGGCCATATTCCAGAACTTTCCCATAAAATCATTTTTAAATGCCATTTTCATCCTACATATCGAATTTCATCATAATCGGTTAAGAACTCGCTGAGTTCCTTCCTAACTGGCCATATTTCAGAACTTTCCCAAAAATCATCTTTAAATCTCTTATTCATCCTATATATCGAATTTCATCAAAATTGGTTAAGAACTCGCCGAGTTCCTCCCTAATTGGCCATTTTCCAGAACTTCCCTAAAAAATCATTTTAAGTTTAAATCACATATCGAAATATCCAGTTTTGTACCTTATCTCGTTTTGTCAAATCCTATTTTGAAATATCGTTTTATAATGTCCATTTCTGAGCGGTCTCCTTTTTAGAGTTGTGGTAACAAGTGTGCGTATGATACTGTCTAGGTGATATTGTTCCATATTTTGAAGATAGTACACAGACGAGTTATACTTAATCGCGCTTTGAGGAACTTTTCGTTTTATTTCCGTCATCCTGTTACATTTTAGCAAAATGCGTTTCGGACTATCGTAGTTTGATCTTACTCATTGGATTGTTGAATTAATCAGTATGTTCTTTACATCGCAGCCCGTCTACTCATCATTTGATAAACATTCCTTATTCGCCACCTGGTATAATTGGACTGACCATGCGATGACTAGGTTTGGGGACTAAAAGGCCCTACACACGATCCAATTTGGTTGGTCCAACAAAATTGGTATGTTGGTACAACCAAATTGATTGTACATACACACGATTCAATTTTGTTGGTATGTTGACACCAGACGATCCAATTTGGTTTTATTTTGAGTATGAAGAAAATTAACAAAAAATATTTTATATGTTGACTACTTTCTCGTTTTCGCTTATGTTTTACTATAGACTAAAATAATATCATCCAACAACAAACACGATCCAATTTGGTTGGTTAGTCGGTCGGTTGGTTGGAAATTTCCATCCAACATGCCCGACCAATTTGATTTTAACCAACATGCATCCACACGTTCCAATTTCCAACCAAGTTGGACCAACCGTCCGACCAAATTGGATCGTGTGTAGGGCCTTTTAGAGGACACAAAGGATTAATTTAAACATAAACATTTAAACGAAATTTTATTTTTATTTACAATTTTTATAAATATGACTATCAATAATATTATATAATTACACTTAATAATATATTTTGTATAATAAAAATACTGTAACACATGAAAAAATAGCACACAAATATAATATTTGACAACTAAACAGTAGTCGGATCTAAAAATATGTTTTTTGAAAAATCCTATATTTAATAATATTGGATTTTAAGAAAACTAAATCATATATTTTATAAAAAAAAGTCATAAAATAGTTCACACGACATTTTGACTTACAGTTATAATTTCAGGATATAATTATATTATATATATATATATATATATATATATATATATATATATATATATATATATATATATATATATATATATATATATATATATATATATATATAAAATTTATAAAAAATACATATAAAATGAAATAGTTTATTCAAATTTTTTAAATTAAACATAATTATAAATTCTTTAATTAAGTTTTGTCCTCATTTCACAAAGTGAGATTTTGTACTGAAAAAACGTGGCGTAATATATGTGAATGTACCACTAATTACCGAACACGGTATCAATAGAATTCCAAATAAATTGACATCAATCCGTATAAAAAATTTTATAACAATTAATTACAAGCAAGTTCACAGATTTTTTTTTTTGGAGTATTCAAATTACATATAAAAAAAATCGCAAAATCATAAAAATCAACGAACTAAATCAATTTTAATAAATATTTCAGTCATCTAAATAGCTCTAATCCCTATATTTATGTACAAAATTCCTTATATAACGTGTAAATAAAAATAAAACAATTTAAATTTAATTAAAAATTTAAAAATTACAAAAACAAAAAAGGCCTAGTTTCATGGGATATTTTGAAATTCATTGGCAAAAATACGAAAGAAAAAAATTTTAATAATAAAAATGGTAGATAGCCAGAATAAATTTAACTGGCTGGAATTATGGTGATGAATCGTATTCCTCATCGAAATACCTTGACGTTGAATTATTAAAATCAATTCGAGACATTTGTAAAGCTTTCTGTATCATTTCTTGTTCAGAAAGTTGGCCAATCCCATCATCAGTGTACGATGATTCCAACAACGATTGATAGAACATAGATAGTGGTGGTTCTTCTTTTAAATTCGATTCGAATGTAGATGATGATGTACCTGGTTCTAGTACATCGTGAGAACTGGGTGGCGGTGATTCGGGTGTTAAAATTTCATCTGCATTAAATTGCTGTGATGGCACTTCATATATGGTACGTTTTCGTTTTTTTATTGGCGGTGGCGGTGATGGTGGAGTGCGTGGACCTATTGGCCCTGATCCAGCCACATCTTGTCGAAATCTACGTCGAGATTTGGCTATTATTGCACTACTCCCCAAATATTGCCGAAAATTTCTTCGATAATTATCTCTTTGACTGTGATTATTGTTACTAGACTGACTACTTGCCGAGTCGGAATCACTATTTTGCTCCGATAATTTATTCATATTTAAGCTGTTACTACTGGATGTATTAGTCGAACTCACTGTGGCTGACGTAACTGTAGATGAACTAGCGCCACTACGCAAATTCTACATAGAAAATTAAAAATATAATAATTTTAAATAAATGTATAAATATGATGATAGTCCAATTTGGAATATAATTCAACTGCTCCAGTTAACAATCTTTGAATCCTATAAACTAATCGTAGACGTAAACCTGTTTACCAAAGGCAAATTGACTAAATTCGTAGACAACTAACCGAAGAGTACAGCATAACCTCTTAAAAGGGTCACCAGTTGCATTTTCTAACCAGGAAAGTAGATTTCATAAAAATAATAAACCACATGACGATTAAAAGCCAATTCATCTCTTAAACAACACCAATAATGTATGAACACACAAAAGAATCAAACTTTTTGAGCAGGTTTATTTAAAAGAGCAATACAAACGCCAGTGGGACGGAGTCATAGATAAATTTAACTTAGTTAATTAAGCCAGAACCAAATGCTCCTTAGTCTAGGAGACTAGATTGTAATAAAAAAATAAATAAAAATTATTGGAACATACAATTAAACAAATTGCCGGATTTTTTCTAAGGGCACAGATACAAATAGCTATTTTAATTTTCAAAGCACTCGATAATTGTGTTCACGCGCTTACGGATGTTGACCAACCCAAAAAGGTTCATACAGCCGACACAAACTAGCACTCAAAAAATGAGAAAATGGCGTTTTTTCCCCCATGAGAAGTATCCATTCGGGAACAAAAACATGCAAATGAAGATAGTTTTAGTACAAAACATATCTTACGTTTCCAACTGTGGAGGTTTGATAAATGAAGATTATCAAACCTCCATAAAATGCACTACTAAAATTGGAATACCTAAAATAAGTCGCTTAGGCTACTTAGATATTAAGCCTAATAATGTTTGGTTTGATGAGTATACCGACTTGCCGTCGAACAACAGAATTTCTATAAAGAAGCACAAAATCTCGCCCTAATCCCTTGCTTTGACCGAATTTGTTTACAATAAAAAATGTGACTGGTGGAAGCCTAAAGACTACCATGCGAGATTTCTTAAGAACAAGCTATCGAGAAATTTTGCAATTAAATCTAGTGTACGGCAAGTACATGTTATCTTATTACACAATCGAAAAAGAGAACGATTGTATACGGCACGTAGATTTTATTTAAAAATGTTACTTACACTTTCATCGTTTTTTAAACTATCCCGGCACCACTGCAAATATGATTCCCTAGCTATTTGCTCCTCAATTGCCTCATTTGTTGCCTCCCAATCGGTCGTTTTTAGTTTATCCTCAAACATGGTTTGTTCAATTTCCTGTTCTTCACTCATTTGTACAGCATCTTTGAATTGTTTTTGCTCGCATTCATCTGGCCGATAGCCAGCCAAACCCAATCCTACACCGACCGATGCTTTATACGGATTTATAATTGCATTGTAGTGAGAACATCGTTGATACGATAAACGTAACGGTTCATAACCATTACTGATTTGTTCAGAATTAAAAATATTGATCGGTTCAAGTTCATAACAGTATAGTTCAACAGGACGATTATACATTTCTGACATAGCTTGAATCTCGATATGATTACCATGAACACTACTATGCCGTTTCCGTGATACATATTTTGTGATGTCTTCGGTCACAAATTGGGCATAGTATTCACGATTTTGAAATATGTAATCCATGGTCTGTTGTCGAATTACTTCATGCATATCCTGGTCACCATAAACTTGTAGAGATATAGCACGAAATAAACATGCCCCGTCCTCGATTATTTCTTTTACGATTAGGCCGCGTTCCGATATTGCTTTCACGAAATTTATATCGCGCTACGTGTATATATTTGTATTTAATATCGCGATTATGAATGAATGTGCGATCAAGAAAGAATTAAGGATACTTACATTAGTCCATTCCTCGGGAGATAACATGGCATCCCGTTGGCTAATATGCTCGTCTCCACTATTATATCCTGACTTTTCCTCTAATATTACACTTGTTACATTGCCTAATCCCGGACTATTATTGTTAGGTGCCGGGCATCCAACAGGTACATTTGCTGGTGACGGATGAAGAATTTGATTTTGGTGTCCGGGTGTTGAGTTATGACTACTTACTACTAATTGGCGTACTTTGTCACGTTCCCGATCGCGCTTTAATTTACTATTTTTTGCTGGCTGTCGAGGCCGAAGTCTATTACCATTATCGTCGTATAGATGACCACTGGGGGGAGTTCGTTTCTCGCGAGGTGGCGAAATCTGTGGAAAATCCGAAACAAAATACTCTCAATAATTTTATTAGATATAATCAATAAAAACAACTTATACCAATAAAAGCCATAAATTAAGCATATTCAGTTTTGTACATTACATGCGAATAGATATATATATATATATATATTTATATTTATATATATACGTAGTCATATATCAACACAACTTACTTGGTTATCTTGCCCACCAATTTGATTTAAAACGTTTCGATGAGTATTTCGTCCATTTGCCACAACCAAATTTTGATTTTGTGTGTCTTGAGTATGGGTCTCGTCATTTTTATTTGGTTTCTGATTAACTAAAGTCTTAATAGTCATGTCTCGTGTAATTTACTATTGTTAATAAAAATCATGTATCGTACGGATGAGGCCTTCAAAGTAGTAGTTTTCCAATAGTTTTATAGTTTTGGACATTAAAAACAAATCTTTTTCTTTTTTATTATGCACATGCTTCTATATAAACAGTACATATATAAATTTATATAAATATTTAATTAAATATGGTATATTACGTGGTACACTTTACACAATTGTAATTATTCACGCGAATAAGTTATAGAGAAACAAATTTACAATTTTTTTTTTTTTTTTTTTTAATGCAATCACGAAACTCATAGCTTATCGTCCACCATAATTTTATTTATTATGAAAACAATGGCTACGTGTGTGTGCCATTATAATTTTTACCCAATGATCCAATAAATGTATATTCCTTAAAAGTATTGGATCAAAATACCATATGAATTTTTAATTCGGTTTCGGAGTCCAATTCAACCTAGCTCACCCTAAACGCGTGATAAAATTTCACACGTTTTTTACAACAACAATTTTTTGTTATTTTGTTTTGTCATGGTTTTTCACATTATTTTTTGTATTAATACAATTCTTAACAATTGTTAACCAAACAAAATCTAAAACATATTTAACTTGTATGAGTTCGGAAAACGTTTTATATCATTTATATAAATTTTTATAAAATTTTCATAAAACGTTTTATTTTCAATTGAAAAATATATATCTAGGAACGACAAAACAGATTTGGAAACATTTGGAAAAATCCAAATTATTAAATGAAAATTGTTAAATGATGAACATTTATTGTTTTAATAATTAAAAATGATTTTGGTTTTTATAATTATAATTTTTCAATAATTAAAATGAAAAATGTGGGAAAACGTCGGTAATTTTTCATGTGGCAACGCCTTAACGCGTTGTGTATATTTCGGAAGTATTTATATAGTTAGCAGCTTTCATTCCATGCCATCTGTTGTGGAGCTGAAGTGCTCTCAAAACTTTTTCGCGGTTAAGTAACGTCCTACTTTACGCCAGCCTGTACTGGCATAGATAATGTTCCGGCCATGGATTCTGCACTCCAACAGGGGATCATAGTTGTGTTCATCGTCATCACCGATCAAGTGATGAAAAATCACCTTTGTTGGGCACCTTCGGTGGGATTCGAACTCGGTACCTTCCGACCCAAGCACAGCAGCTTTAACCACTGCGCCAATTGCTCGGTATTCCGGAAGTACTTAAATCCATTAAAAGTTTATTGATCCAAGAATTTAAAAATTTTCCATTAGGAGTTTTTTATTGTTATTTTTTGTGACTTATTTATCAATATAACAAACCCAAAAGAAGATAAAACTGTCACATGTCGCCGTTATTTTTAAAAGTGTCCTTGTTCGTCTCAGTCGATTTAAAAATCGGCCAAATTTTAGTTGCAAGTTTATAAGTATAAAAGTTTATAAGTTACATAACCTCAAAATTACATATATTTTGACAATACCCAATTTCAATAGACCTACGTTTTTTTATTTATCTAAATATTCCAGACGACCCTAAGACCAACACGACTTAAAACGTTTAAGCTTGTAAACGTTCCTTTTTTTTCTAGATATAGATCATATTTTCTGAAAGTGGCTCCACGATTTAAGTTTTTAGTATATTGTCACAAGAGGCAGCACGAACAAAGTATGTAGTGCCAATCATTGCCAGAAGACTGTTTAAATGAAAATGATAGAACTTGTTTGTATGATTATGATTAGTGTATTTACAAATATGTATTAGATTCGCACGCGGCAATTACAAAATATTTTGTTAACATTTTCGCCAATTTGACAAACATCTAGCGGTATAATAAATGCATTTGATTATAATGCATTTTCATGCATTATAATCAAATGCATTGATCAAATGCAGTCCGATGCGATCTATTCTTAACGATTATATACTACAAATGAAAATGCTGCCGTTTATGGGAAGTGGTATGTTTTAGACGTGTGCCTGAGTGCTTTGATAATGCCGCTAGATGTCAGTCAAAGTGTCCAAAAAAATATAAACAATATATTTTGTAATTATCTTGTGCGAATCACAGCTATATTTTATTGGGAATTTTACAACAACAATTACAATCAAACTTTTGATGATTTTATATTAAAATGAGGGGCAATTTCATTCGTATTCTTATTCAGATAATCACGTGACCCTCTCCGCCCAAATTGGCGAATAACGTTGTTAATATTTGTATCTTAGTTTTTGCTCTATTTTGATTTTGAAATGCGAAACTTTGTTAACCGCACACATCTTTTAGTAGAAATTTAACTGACTGAATAGATTGGTTGGCCTGCGTATAATTATTTATCCACAGACGTGTCTTAAACAACGAACATTATTCCTGTTGGTAATTACCTCGAGAAACAACAAATTAAAAACAAGAAAATAATTATTGCCTACTATCATTTTCATTAAAACAATCTTGTGGCAATGATTGGTACTACATGCCTTGATCGTGCTGTCTTTTTTGGAAAACATGGCATACCAGATACTTTGATCTTGCTGCTTTTTGCGAATAACACATCATACTAAATACTTTTATCGTGGCGCTTCCTTCGGAAACCATGATCTATTCCTTTCGAACTAGATGAAAAGGTAGAACGAAAGGAATATTTCATGTTTTCCTAAAGAGGCGGAGCCACGATCAAAGTATTTAGTATACCATGTTATTAGCAAGAGGCAGCACGATCAAAATATGTAGTATGCTGATTTCCGGAAATCAGTTACATTTTTGTTGGATATTTGATCGCATTCACACAGAATACAAAGTAAAATACGAGTGAAAATTGTACAAGTTTCACATAGAAAGTGGTACCAAATTGGTTGGAAAAGAGTATGACAAATAGTACTAATTTTTTACGACATTCCATGTTATTTACAAATTTGATTTTTTTTCTCTCTCTCTTCTTTATATTTACTAACACATTCAAAAACATTAGAGTTTTTGAGACATTTCTCTTTCGCGAGTAGTACGTTTTTTCGTGTACTTTTCATGTTTATTTCTATAGTAACAGCATGTTTTCGCACAGGAAAACAGAAGAGTGAACGGAAATCCGTATGAGTTGCATATTGGGATGATAGCTAAATTTTACAGCAAAAATATTTCATTCCATTTGGATTTTTTGTTGTATATTAAAATAAGGGGTAATTTTCGATATTAATTGTTATTCCAGTGCATATTAAAATGCACTATTATTCAATAGATATCTACTATATATTTTGTTTATATTTTTGACACTTTAACCGACAACTAGCGGCATAATCAATGCAACAAGGGCATTCGTGTAAAACACACCACTTGCCATACGATGGCAGCATTTTTTGTTATAGTAGATCTTTGATTTATATTTCTATAAAAGTTACAAGGTCAAGGTATCTAGTATGAATAATATTTAGAATTAATACTAAAGTTGGATGAATACCCTGGTAACTTTATTTAGTTATTAAAATACATTTTTATATTTATTGACTGTACACAAACAGAAAGATTCAGGTCCCGTATAATACAGGTCAAGCGTAAACTTGATTTATATGATTTTTTTTAAATTAGTTTTGGAAACATACTAAATTAGACTTTAGTCTAGTTTATTAAGTTGATTAAGGCATAAATCTTTAATTAAATTTATGAATTTTAACGGTCATTTTTAAACATATATTTAAAGTTAAAAAGTTCCCACAAGCGTAATCTAAAATTAACAAACATTAAGTTCATATAAAAAAATTTAATAAAGTTACAACCTGTCAATTAAATACATGATGCTTCTCATTGTTTTCGCTCGTTATTATGTGTATATTAGCATTCAAATTTACTCGTAATTTCCTATAAAATAAATCCATGATTAAATCGGATGCAGTTATATTATTAAATTAAATTATTTTTTATTCATAACTTACCAAGATTTTGAAAATTTGATCAAAGCACTATACATTTGAAATACATGTTAGGTGAGGCAAATGCCAAAAGTGGATAGTGAATACGGTGGCCCTTAAGTGAATTAATCATCAGGGTCCCTTTATTAATGGTTAATAACTTGGCTAAACTAAAAAACATTTTCGTATTCTTGCGAATCAAGGTTACATGTTTTATTATTTTAATGGTATAATTTTTGAAGGTACTAATTTTTTTTGGTTGCTGTAGTCATATTTTCTATGTTTGATTCGTATAATAATTAAATTTTCTATCAGAATTCACATTCAAAGGTAATTTACACTACGATTAGAGGATAGGTGGATTATAGGTGTTGTATTATCATAGAATGTTATGGAAGTTTTATTTATTTACTAATGATGATGAGTCATCAAAATTAGAAGTAATTTTATCATGTTGCTATAACTATTTTCTGTGCATATGTGGTAAACTAATAGCCTCATAAAACCACGCTAACGAAAATGTGTCATCTCAGTCGTTTTGGTTCTATAAAAGGTTTATTCTAGCGCAATGGAAGTTCCAATAGAATTGCTATGACCAATCAATATGTGATACTACTGAAATGTTATAGTTCATCAATAGAATTGCGTATATAATGCGTGTATTATATTAGAATAAGATATGTATCATACATTTCCGATGAAAATATAGTCAAAATAAAAACAAAACTTCAAACTGTCAAAATAAGTCGAGCGGTTAAATGACATTTTATTGTACTTTTTTCTTGGTTTTAGATCAACATACTTTTCAACTCGCAACCTTTGGTATACCATTTAAAATAAAAGGATCCTTATTTATTTACATCAATTACTAAAAATTTATCTACATCATATATTCATACACTATTAAAATGTTCATATTATATCATGTAATTTGTGTCCGCTAAGCAAGACGGCATTACATAGAATTTGTTATCGAATATAAAATTTTAATAAGAAAGTTTTACCTTTTATTTTAATCCAGATATAAATGCTACATTAATTCATACGAAAAATAACAAATATTGCAATTTTATTTTAATAATTTCACTTTTGTGTTATTAATCGCATTGTCATACATTATCTTTTGATGACGTCTATTTTATGTTTGACGCTCAAATAATGACATTGTATATGCTACCAGTTGAGTCGAGCTAAGGTAACTTTTTAAAGGCACGAGAACATGGTAACAATATTTAGCTTGTTTCCATGTAGAGTTGAAAATGGTTTGAGTTAAGATTAGCGTTCGTGAAAACGGATAGCTTGTTTCCCTGTAGAGTTGAAACACGGTCGTATTAGGAATAGTGTTCATGGAAAGAGAGTATGGGTTCGAGTTTTGTTACATAGTTTAAACTCGACGAAACTAGTAGAGCTGAAATTCAAAATGGCGACGATCATTATGGTTTTGACTTTTCAGTAATAAGAGTCTTTTGTATTAATTCAAAACCAACACTATTGTATATTATACAAGCCATGAAGCTTGGCTAAGTAAAACATATTATGACTACTATTGGGTGTATGTGTTAGTGAATTTGACTACAGTAAAAATCGAAACAAAAAATTATATTTCGCACTGTCCATACTCCTCTAAATTCAAAGTACATAACATTTCTACAAAAAAAACGAAACAAAAATTATATTTTGCGACTGTCCACTCTGCTCTAAATTATTAGTATATAGTATAGTATATAATGAAGTAAATAATAATAACAATACTTCTCTCTCTCGTTAAATAATAAATTTGTTTTTTGCTTTGTCTTAAAGAGCGCAACATATTGTTGTTCCATCATTCGTATTCATTTTTTATTTACATCAAAGTATATAATAAAAGTATATACAAATTATACTACGTCACAACACTAATACTTAGGTATAGTAGTCACTTTTTGGCATGAGTATCGCAACTTCATGGCTTGTATATACATTTGTGTTGGTTTTGATTAATTTTAAAATAAACTAATTGACACTAATTAATTTAAATTAAAAAATAAATTTTATTAAAACTTAAAATGAATTGACTTCTCGTGTGGTCAATGTACGATAAATCTGACATTTAGGAATCATTCGTGACAATGAGTATTTATGGAGTATATAACCTCGATGTACTCAATAGATACTGATTGTTATTATAGAAATTTTGTAATTTTAATATATTTTTGCTTTTTATTTTTAAATTGGATTTAAAAAATCACGCATAACACAAAATTTCAACGTAAAATTATAATGACGCCATCTTGAAAATAAAGAAATGTCATAATTTTGTATACTTGGGGTGGGATGTTGTAACATCACTATCGATACTATCGAAAGTGATGATTACATCACTAGTGATGAAAGTCGGTATGTTGTATCATTTTCGACAGATAATCGATAATTGTATATTGCAACACTTTTTTTTACTTGAAATGACAGCTGTTTTTGAGACATTTTAATATTATTATTCTTATTAAATAAATAAATGAATTTTTTTTTCATAAATAGTATGATAAATAATTGAAGCAATATTGGTGAAGTTATTTTGTTTGTTTTTTTGTTAATAAAAAGTTCTGTCATCATCAAAACATCAAAATATATTTTTAGTGTCGTATGCTAAGGGACAAATATTTATGACACCTAATACCCTATATATGATATACAAAATTCATATCAGAATTTTACTTTGTTTTATAATAATATTATATGTTTTTATAATATTATAAATAAAAGCTTATTCTTAATTTTTGAAAATTATTATTAATAAATTTTAATTAAATTGTATTAATATTTCTTTTCCTTGAAGTCTTAACATATGTATCACTCAGATTTTTGATGAGTGATGAAACATCGAAGTTTTCGCTTGTCGAAAGTGGTACAACATACCAAAAGTGATAATTTATCGAATATCGAAAATTGTGATGTTACAACATCCCATCCCAGAACATAGGCTCTCCACCTGCCATTACCATCAAGTTATACCATTACTATTATAACAGTTTGCTAATGGAGACTCGCAATTAACATAACATTGCCATAAGTCTACCATCAAGTTATACCATGATGGTATAACTTGATGGTAGACTTATGGTATACAAAATTATGACATTTCGTTATTTTCAAAATGGCGTCATTATGATTTTACGTTGAAACTTTGTGTTAAGCGTGATATTTTAAACCCAATTTAAAAATAAAAAGCAAAAATATATTAAAATTATTAAATTTCTATAAAAACAATCAGTATCTATTGAATATATCGAGGTTATATACTCCATAAATACTCATTTTCACGAATGATTCGTAAATGTTAGATTTATCGTACATTGACCACACGAGACGCCATCTTTAATAATTTAGTCTTATGGTATGTTGTAAAATAACTAAAAAATGAATTTTTTTTAAATAATTTAATTTATTTTGATTATAATTATGTAATTTGAATTTGATTTACATTACTTTTTATTTTTATTGGCATCAACATTTTGTAGTTTACTAGTTTTTTAACATGAATTCGAATTTAAAAAAATATTTTTAAGATACTTTAGTTTTTAATTTTATTGATAAATGCATTTTTACAAATATACATTTATTATATGCAATATATAATTAATAAAATATACAAATAATACATTAAATTATGCTTTTATTTACCATAAATAGTTCATTTGTATTTCGTAAAATTGGTTCATAAGCGTATCACTAAATGCGGTTCATTAACGAACCGCTAAAAACGATTTATTTACGCATCGCTAAAAGTGAACTCTTTGCGAACTACCAACACATTTACAATACTTCGCTAAAAATTCTAATTAACATGTGACGGGAACACCGTAAACGGTTCGCTTTTACACCGCAAAAGTGATTCGTTGACAAACTATTGTAGGAAGAGCATTCTTTGTTTATAGTTCGTAAACGGTTCACCTTGTTTAAAGGGTGATAGTGTGTTTTAAATTGAACTAATTTATTTTAATTCAAATTCAATTTTAAATTAAAAATAAAAGTTAATAAAGTTGTTAATGTTATTAAAATTTGACAACATTTACAACAAAAATTATTAATTATGTGACATCTAGAAACGAACACTGAAACTAAAAATTGTAATTGGATTTCAACAAAATATTTTGGATTTGGGTGAATTCCAAATCACCGTGTTTACACATAGTCTCATGAGTCTGGTACCTTGAGCTTCAAAAATTCCATTGTCGTTTAAACTTGGACTCATGAAACTGGTTTCTTTTTTATTCATTCTATGAATATGTAAGAATATTTTCATTTCGTGTCTACTTTTCAGGTGGGAATGTTGTAAAAAAATTAATTCGTGATTTTCATTATAAAAAGAGCACAAAAGAAAAATTTAATATAATTTAAATAATATATTATTGTAATAAATATAATATTTATAATAATATATAATAAATTAACACATAAAATGTATTATGGTTTCCTATACGACCAAAGAAGAATGGCCAAAAATTGCCGATGACTACAGCTTTGAGTTCAGACCATCAAAAATGCACCTTTATTTTATAATTTATTTATTTTATAATATTTTATAGCTGTTTTTTAATGGTTTTAGTTGTAAATGCATTCCCATACCTATTTTTCGCGCGATGCGGTTTTTATTTTATTTTCTATTATTTTGGTTAATAAAATAAATTTCAAATAACTGTGGCAATGCCTTAACGCTCAAAGCAAATTCAAATTGCAAATTAACCATGTTACTACGAAAAAATATTATTATTTATCAAAACTCTCTCTATCATACAGGCCGTCTTGTAACTTTCGTTGACACAGCCAAAACCCTCTTTACTACAAGCCGTCTTGTAACTTTCGTTGACACATATCATCATGTATTTTTAAAATGTATTAGTGAAAATATATACTTTAGATGTATTAGTAACTATCAAAACTCCATATACAATTAATAAAAAAAATTGTAAACGCATGCGCATTATTTGATTTTATTCTTTATTTCTTTTACACAATATTCGCTATCATATCCCGACACGATTTTTCACTTACAATACCACCAAGTATATATTTTTGTATAGCATGAGTATGCAAACAATACGGCTTGTAGTAAAGAGGGTTTTGACACAGCTTAACAAAACCTATATACACAATTGAGTGTATTGGTGCTATGAAAAGCCATATAAAAAAACGTATAATTTTCTCATTCCTACTACCACTATTTAACATTGTTATCTCTAAGTTACGCACACTATTTAATGTGTATAGATAATTGAGAATTTTTTCGTCTCTTTTTTTGTTATTTGTGTTTTGTATAGGAAAAAAATAACATCCATTTTGCCTTTAAAAATTTTTTTTGACAATTTTTACTCTCTTTAATTTATAGTATGAAAATGTTTATTTTATTATTAAATAGCATGAGTATGCAATGAATACGGCATGTAGTAAAAAGGTTTTTGTTATGTATAGACAAAATTTGATTGTATGAGTGCGAAAATACCCGAGAAGTACAAATATTTGGTTTAAAAATGAAACCCAAACATGGAGCCTTAAAACCGGTTTTGTAGGTAAAGGGGGCAAATGACATTTGAGATATTATCATAGACAACTATGATATTATTTCGAATTGTTAACAAGGTCTATTAAATCGGAGAAGAAATTTGATGAAAATTTTTTTAAATGTAAATCCATTTTTGCTTACATAATGCAAATAATTCGTTTGAATTGAATAACTTTTATTTGTTTTTGATTTGATTGTATAAAAAGTAAATAAATTAATCTTAAATAACTAAAAGTTCAAAATCCCTGTAGAAAAGCATTTGCGGTTTGTCTATTTAAATTCAATTAAGTTCGTTTCCCTAGGCTTGGCAAGTCTTTGGCACATTGAATTTAATAGTTTGAGTTGCTTTCCATGATTTGGTATTTGGATTTCTACCTTGGCCAATTTGAACCTTCAATGATTTGGCGTGTGAGTCGTTTTCATCCATGCAGTGAACATCGACGAATTTTTCGATGGTACCATGTTGCTTACATCCTGATTTACATTTTGGTAATGGACGCATGCTGAAACATATTTTGCCATTTTGTTGTGTAACATATGTTTGATATTTGGTTTGTCCACATTTTTGTCCTGATTTCTCATTTGATTCAGATGACGAAGATGATGAGCTATCGGATGATGATGATGATGATGAGCTATCGGACGATGATGAAGAGCTGTCAGATGAAGATGAGGAGCTATCAGACGATGAGCTATCGGATGATGATGAATCTTGTCCTCGTTGTTTTCTATTTGAGTTCTTGTTGATCGAGTAGATATCGTACCAGTTACGGTTTTGTTGACGTGCGTGGCATTGACCTTGACCATAATTTTTGCCTTCATTCAATTTTTTACCATCACTGGTCAATGCGTAGCTGGCAACGAAATCTTCTGGATTTTGTGCCACACAATTATCGGCGGTGGTAAAATCATCATTTGAATCACCAGTAAAAGTACCACATAGACCACGGACATCATCGCGATATTCGTATGAAACCTTAGTTTTGACACGTTCCCCATCATAAATGATTTGAATGTCATCACCGTCAATGTCTACTTGGCATTCTCCAGTTGGCAACACATATACTCGAATGGCGGGTTCATCATCATCATTATCGTTGTTGTTGTTGTTGTTATCGTTGGAATATAGCTCAACTAAACCATCTTTGGAAGATAATTCGTTGGGTTTTTGATTATTGATTGAGATAATCACTTGGTTTTGGGATGAGGATGGTTGCAAATGAACAACCAAATCATCACCATTTTGTTGTTCGTAAATGATTTTGACTTCACGTTGTTGTTTGCTGTCCTGTGTTTTTAGGTTACGGACAATAACAGCTACACGTGAATCATCGTCGTTATTGTAGTTGCCACGTGATTGTTGTCCATCTTGGACATTTGAGTTTTGAGTCATCAACATCATGTTCCAAGCATCGTTGAAACTGTGTGGAAGGTTGTATGTGCTGTTATCAAATGTGTTGATGTAGTGACGATCGACGACACATGTTGCTAAAAAATGGAGAATAAATTAAGTTAAAATGGCTGTAAAATTTTGAGTAACGGAACAGATGATTATAAATCACTTACGTTGTGTTTCTTCCTGGTTGAAAGCGTGCATTGCAATACGTTCATTCCAATCGTTATTTGGGTGAATAGCGAATATGGCACGGGTCCATCCATTAGTTGGAATATTGTTGAAAATGGTACGTAATTGTGGTGCATGGATTATAACTTCGGCAGCTTGTAAATCTGATGAGAAATTACCGGAAACTTCTAATAATCCGGATTTTCCTGATTGGAAACTTTCATCTACATATGGATATTGATTTTGACGGCACCATGCATATAAGTTGTATGCGAATTGTTCGAGTTGTTTTGGTACTTTGCCGTATTGTACTTTGAAATAGTATTGATCCAAAATGGTGGCTTGTTCAGTAGCACCTTGACAGGCTGATAAATGATAGTCACCGTATTGCATTTGTGATTGGCACAATTGTCCCAAATCTGATCGTTTGAGGTATTGGCGACGTTCATTTGATCTTTGCATTTGACCTTGAATTGAGATTTTGTTGCCATTTGAGCAGCTATCACCGTAGTTTACTTGAACATTGAGCGATGATGTTGGATCGAATTTCAATGCATCTTGGAAGTTCAATTGTGGAGCATTTGGATATTTGCTTGAAACGGTAGCGCAGACCTCATAATTTTGGCTATCAGCTGATTGTTTATGGAAATAGAATAAAGTTTTTGATTTTGGATCAACAACACTATCCGCTTGAGCAACTGTTGCAATGTATCGAGCAATGGTGTTTGGTGTAGATCCCTTCTTGGCGGCAGTTCTTGGATGTTCTGTGAATCTGGCTGAAATATCAACAACACTAGCATCAGCGTTGCGAATACCATTTTGAGAGTTTTGTAAAAATTCTTCTTGTCTCTTTTGGCTACTGGATGATGTTGGAATTGCCATGTTGTCTGAACCATCTCCAGATGTTGTAGATGGTCGGGCATGGGATTTTGTTGAAGCTCTAGATGACGTTTGAGAATTCACATTCACTGTGATTGTGATGGCATGTGCGTTTGAGCGCGAACCGTCATATGTCAAGTTGTAGCAGTAATATTCGTTGGTTTGTGATACTCCGGCAAAAAGTAAAGCTGAAATTGGATCGTATTGTTGTAATCGCTCATACATTTTATAGGCTGCTTGATTCATTGAATCACCACTTGGTGCATATTCTTCAGTGTCTCCCTTGAAACGGAATTGCATTCCAGTATTTTTTTTGCCGAATTCCAAATCCATTTGTTCCCGATCGTTGACTTGAATCAATTTAACATCACCAACTTCTGCGATTGGATCGATGTCTAAGATGTCCTTGCGAGCGGTGTATGGCCAGTTACTTATTTGAAGAATATTAGTACTATCGTGAGTGTTCATGGCACTAACAGTGAAGTTCCATTGATTTGCGTTATCATTTGGTGTATTGAATTCAAAGTTGAATGGTAAGTTCAATTGAAATTTCTTTTGGGTACCAGCAATGTATCTTTGATGATCTCCTAATGTCATGAATCCTACTTGAGCATCAATCATTTTTGAATAGACCATGTGAATTTGTGCTGATACATTGTAACCATTTTGTTGGTCGTTAGCTTGTCCATGTTGTGATTGGTGCTTATTGTTGTAGTCGTTACTGTTACTGTTACGAATTTTTACACTTCCACCAATTTGTACAAGGGTTGGTACTTTCAATGAGTAGCTAAATATATTTCCAGCTTCCAATGGGAATCCAAGAGTGATTTGCTTTTGATTGTAGAGTTTTGTGTAGTTGAAGTTTGTGCTGTAACGTAATGATCCAGTAGCTTGTTGTAATTTTTCTTGGATATCTTCCAAAGTTTGTTCATCGAATGCGAAAAACCGTTTGGATCCTAGAGCAGACAATAAAATCGATCCTTGAAGTTCTTCATCGTCATTGTTGTTGTTATTATTTTGTTGAACATTCACGAGCTTGGCCAAACGTTCAATACTCCATGGAGATTGTTTATCGCTTGATTGTTTATGTTGTTTATTAGAATTATTGTTTGAGCGGCCATTTCTTTGGTTTTGGCTGTCATTGTCATTATCATTGGTAAAATCACCGAGAACATCAAAGAGATCATCGACCGATGAGATCATTGCATAGTACTGACCATATTGCGATTTGTATCCTGCTACGTCACCTTTTACATTGTAATACAATGCTTTAGGCCATAAGCTATCTTGACTACCAATATAGCTTAGTTGTTGTTTGTATGCCAAATCCATTTCATCGACGATATAATCGCGTAATTGAGTTGCTGAATATTGAATTCCGAGTTCTGGTTGATTGTTTTCGTCCAAAATATGAACAGCGGCCTTAGCGTTTGATGCCAAATACTGGTAGTGGGGATGGTCTAATTCGGCGGCAGATCGGATTGCGGTTGTCACTGCTGATTGAACATGTGGATTTTCATTTTCATCTTGTGTCATTTGTGCCATACGTTGTAACATTGATGTTGATGGATTGGTTTTCATCAATAGGAATACGGCAGCGCATCGTAATTCATGGACTTCATTTACATTTTGGTAGATTCGGTATAAAATTGATTGGGCCAATTTTGGATAAGTTTGCACCAATTTGTCGAGGGCAATAACAATTGACAATCTTTCGAATTTAGTTAATTTTGCTGGATTTTCGAGGTATTCTTCGAAGACATTTAAAATTTGTGGATGTCCCAAATTTCCGAGTGCACGGATATATACTAAAATTTGATATCTGTCATTTTGTCCAACAGCGCGTTTCAATTCTTGATTGAGGTATGAAATAACATCACGAATTACAGCGGAACTGCTTCGTGATCCGAATGGTCCAAAGCTGTGTACTGGATAGTAGATTTTAGCTCCATCATCGTTGACTTGTGATCGGTAGAGTAAATCAGTTAAAGCATACAATACGGTGGCGTTTAATCCACGTTGCTTTTGAACATGCGAGCTAGTGGCAAGCGACAAAAATTCTTTCATCACTTCATGTGTTGGATACCGCATAGTGGTTGGTAATGTGGCAATAATTTGTTCGGCTTCTTCTCCTTCGATTTGACGATTGTTGATCCATTTTTTGATTAAACTGAATGCTGGGAATGTGCCTGCTTGTGCGACAGCATCACGGAAAACTTTCCATGCTACGTTACGTTCGTTTAATTTTTGATCACTTGGATTACCATTGGCATGTGGAGCATAAATTTGTTGGCTCACTTTGTTAATTTGGACGCCGTCCATGGTGCGGATCATTTTTGTCAAAATGTTGAATTTCTCAAGGGTGTTACGTTTTTGGATTTTATTTGGTTCTTGAAGATCGCGACCAATGTCTTCGCAGAGTTTCAATGTGCGACGAACGGCATCAATTTTGTTAGAGTGTTGAATTGAAGCACCTTTGTAACCAACAAACATTGGCTGTAATGGTGATTCAGGTGCATTATTCATCGATGGTTTTGGTTGAACGTACTGAGAGTAGTCATAATCTGATGAATCAGAAGATGATGATGAAGATGACGAATCTGAAGACGATGATGAGGAGTCAGACGATGAAGAAGAGGAAGAATCAGACGAAGATGATGAGGAAGATGACGATGAATTTTCATCGTTTCGTTTATTCAATTTTGGCTGTTTCTTTTGTAAATTTGCACTGAACAATTGGTTGGCTTTTGGTGCATTGCTTGGTGCGTTACGACGAGCACGTGATTTTCCATGACCGTCACTTTGTTGTTGGTTTTTATTGTTTTGATTCCCTTGCTTTGCTGATTTTTGATTTTGGTGTTTTGATCGTTTGTTTTGTGATTCTGATGATGATGACGATGATGATGAATCACTTGAGCTTGATGAGTCAGAGGAAGAATCTGACGAAGAACTGCTTGATGATGACGACGATGAGTCATTATTTTCACGGATATCATTATTTTTGTCAGATGGTAAATTATAACGATAGACAAGTGTCTTGACTGACACTGCATCAACTGGTCCATGAACTGCATCACTGTAATATTGTGCTGAAGACAATGTTAAATTTACTTGACTTACAACCATTGCCTTTTGATTGTTATCCAAAAAGTTTGGACTGATTACAACACGGTTGACGGTCTCAGTTGATTGAATTGTATAATTTTTCAATGATCCTGATATATGTACGCGACTGATTCCGGATTTCTGCAATACCAAGAAATTATAACTATTAGAGCAATGCGTTACTTGTAATTTAAACATTAGATATTTGACTTACGGAAAAGAAATCTCCCATTTGGTTTGTGTTTGGTTTCCAATCGTTCATTCCTTCAATACCAAAATGATACCCAAGATTTTGTTTACAGTTTGAATAATTCTTAGTCTTAACAATTTCATAGAAATCTTGACCACCATTTAAATGTGGCATTGGAATCCATTCTGAATATTGTTCAGCCATGCGAAGCGATAATTTTTGGATATCATATTGAATTTCACATTCTCCTGAAACGGTTTCTTCCATGGTTTTGTAAACAGCATTTACGCTATTGTTGTTTGGCAACAAATTATATTTGCTGTTGATTTTATTTCGGGCTTGTGTGTCGACTTGGATTTGACTCACGATGCCCTTGATTTGATTCAATTCTTCGTTGGTCACCGATTTATCGAAACCTAATGATCGGACAACATTATTTCTCAAATGAATGGCAAATGGCCGTTGGCTGAGTTTCATTGGTTCATAATTTAATTCACGTTTTGGAATATCAGCATCCCAACTATCTAATTCACAATGGAATTGAGCTTGTTCTGGACGCAATAATTGAGCAACAAGTTCATCACCGCTAATCGATTTGACAACGAGTGTGGCTCTTGTTTCAACTCCAGCATACTGGCGTTTCAACCATTCATATGAGGTAACGGTTCTGGTTTGTACTTGGTATGTATACTGGTGGTGTGGTTGCCATGCAAGTAATGGAGCCCATAGCCCAAGAGCTGTAAAATAAAAAAAATTCCAAATAAAAAATGTGAAATCGAAGTGATTTTAGTAATCAATTTTTACGAACCTACGAAGCTAAAAATTATCTTGTTAAACATAATTTTTAGTCTGTTCTACTCTTCCGTCAACTTTTCGTTATATATTCACTGCAATTAAAATGGTTATACTTTGAATTGAACCAAACTAGAACTGATGCAATTCGAACGATTCCAACAGTTTATATATGCAAATCAAAATTGCATTGTCTTCATTTTGTAATCTACATCGAAACGCGTGTAATTTAATTTGTTCGTGTATTTTGTTTTGATTTTCACCGTAGCAGCAAAACGGATGTTTTAAAAATAGGTTTAAATTTTTCTTTTCTTTTCTTTTTAATTTTTATGCATAGTTTGTATTTATTATATTGATAGTTTGTTTAACTCTCAGCTATCTGTTGTAGGGCTGTTCACTTCTAGTATTGCACCTTCATGTGCACTGAAATTTTAAAGGGCACAATACATAATCTAATCTAAATAAAATGAATTGTTTAATAGGTTATGCACTCTAACAGGGAGTAATTTTCAACTGGTTAATTCTACTTTAAAACACTATAACCATAGTTTGGATCGCGTGGCATCGTGTCAGGTTCTTTATTAGAGAGCTGAATCTAATGTGGAAATTGATAGTTAAGCAATGTGTAGTCATGCATCATCGATTTGGCTGGAAATGGTGTAAACTAAGTCTTTGGCTAACTTTAGTTAAAGGGTATAGGTAGGTACATAAAAAAGCTAACCAATCACGATTTTGTGCATTCCTCAAAAACCTAGATCGAAAGGTCGATAGTTATTGTGCCGTAGTTAAATTAATACCACATGGCCCCGATATCGTGTATTTTGAATTAGATTAAGTGAATTAGGTTTTGTGTTGCGTTGATTAGAGTTTCAACTACAAATAATATAATTTATATGATGTTGTTGTTTATTTTCATGATTAGGCTGATTGGAAAGTTAATTGAGTTTCATTTTAGTAAATAAAAAAATACAACCTAATTTATGTAAGCATATATTATGTATACATAAATTAATAAGAACGTGTGCAGCTACTTAATCTATATACTATATAATTTGAACTACACATATATATTAACGAAAAAATAGAGTTGGCTGAGCCCACCTAAAATGATGGGATGAGATGTGATATTGTTACTTCAAAATGTTTGCGCAATTGTTGTCACTGTGGAAAGCAGATGACGCTTAAGATCTTCCAGCTATATCTCAAAAACTGTAGAATTACATCAATAGCGTAGCGTGATATTTTCCCATAACTTCCAATTACGCCTGTATTGTGCAATTTATTCAAATCGATACGATTAAAAATTTAATTCTATGACAACGAAAACGTATATTGTTGCTAAAAGTTTAACCCTCTTGAACGCTAACAACATCTGCTTATCGTTGAAAGTTTGTTAAACGGCCAAAAAATATTTTGATGATGTTCAAAGCATGTATATTAAAATAGTACATGAACTTTTCTAGATCATAACGGAATGCACGTAGAGCAGCAGATTAATTGATTGGAAATTTATTTATTTTTTTATTCTCCGGCGGCGTAAATAGCGTTCAGGATCATACCATTTAATCGGTTGATGCAACCTCAAAAGAATACAGTGGTCGCAGAGGAAGCACTTTATGGTTCACTCTAAAGGTAAAACCGCTGTGCAAACTGTTGTATAATGAAACAAGGAGAATTACTTATGGCGGCTTTTATATCTTTATTGACACGTCTTAGTCTAGTCATGTCTCAATTACATCTGTATTCTTTATGTAATCCTAATGACAATTCTTCGTAATTAACCTAGCGGGTAATCCTGTAATCTTTATTTGGTATAATACCTTTAATACCGATTACCCTAAATCTATTACAATTTCTTCTTTATTCAACATCTCCCTTTTCAACTAATTTTTTTTTTGGTTTTTGAACCCTGCAATCTTTTCTGGGGCCGAAGCTCTCTCAATTCTATCGCGGTTCATTTTTAACGTCCTACCTTACGCCGTCACCAGCCAAATCGAGGACGCACGAATACAGGTTCGATTTTTAAATCCATCAGCACATTGCATTGCTCCAGTCAGCCTGTACTGACATGGACGATGGTTCGGCCCATGGATTCTACACTCCAACAGGGGGTCACAGTTGTGTTCTTCGTCATCACCAATCGTAATCAGGTGATGAGAAATCCCTTGCAACCCTCTCCCGATTGGGATTCGAATCCGATACCTCCCGTCCCAAACATCGCAGCTTTAACCACTGCACCAATTGCTCGGTAACTTAGCTTTAAACCTTAATAAATATCATGCATTAAAATTAAAATTAAAATTAATTTCATTTCATTTTTTTTTAAATTTTTTAATTTAAATTTCATAATCTTGATATTTTATTGATACTCTAACATTTCTTTGTGGTCGACCTGCATTTACCATATTTTGTGAAGCTGGCGATGCCTCAATTTGCCTATTTGCATTATTTACTACATTAAACTCATTCAAATTTGCTCCGTTATTATAACCATTAATTAAGTTATTTATCATATTCGAATAGTTATGTTTCATATCTTTCCCATACGCTCTTCACAAGTGATGAGAAGTTCGCCGATAGGTTCTGCCCATATAATCCTGAATAATGTATGATCTGGGTGATGCATATTTTTTTTATTATTCTGGCTCTCATCCATCTATTATTTTGCACATTTCGGTATAATACCGCATCCCCTGTCTCAAAATCATTTCTAATTCTGGTGCTTTTATCATAATATTCTTTTGTTATCTTGTTTCGTTCTAACATTTTATTTCTGATCTGGTTGTAATTGTCATATAGTAGTAATGAATCTTTTGTAGGTAAGTTTGTTCTCGTCATTCTTCTCATCATAATTTGAGGTAGAGATGATTCGACATTCCCTATTGGTGTATTCTTATTCTGCATAAATGCATCACGCAAATCAGTATTTTTACTTATCATTCGTTTAGCTGTTCGTACGGCCCATTCTGCCATGCCATTTGACTGTGGATATCGAGGTGAAGTAGTTTTATTTCAAAATTCCATCTTTCTCCAAATTATCTATATTGTTTTAATTTTTTCTATAATGTGATAAGATGCCTTACTCTTTATACTTTTACTATCACTATTTGGTATAATGACTTTGTCTTTGAAAAAAATTAATTCATTAATTAATTTCTGTATTTGTGATAACGTATGACCCCTCCACCATGAATTTTGTTTTTGTTGGCCATCCGCTTATTATGAATTCCTTTACTCTCTTCAAAGTTTTCTCTTTGTTGGTTTCTTGAATAAATAGTTTTTCTTTTTCACTGCGCTGACATTAATTGTGTGTACAACTTCAGTTAAGTCTTTTTCCATAATTGGTTAATTTGATTCACTTCTTGATAAGAGATCTGCGATTAACAATTGCTTCCCAGGTAAATATAAGAATTTAAAGGAATATAAAATGAGTTTTAGCCTCATTCTTTGTATTCGTGCTCCGCAAACATCTTCTTCTTCATTAAATTTACTAGCAGCTGATGATCCATTTTCATTTTCACTTCTCTACCATATACATAATTATGAAATTTGTTACATGCGAATATTATGACTAGAAGCTCTTTTTCAATCTGAGCGTACCTTTGCTTAGCTTCTGAAATCGATCTAGATGCATAACATATTGGCCTACCATCTTTCATAAGAACAGATCCTATACCATTTTTCGAAATGTCCGTCTGTATTACCAATGAGTTCTTGTTATCAAAAATTTCCAAAGCAGGTTCTTTCATAATTATTTCCTTTATTTTGTTTAAAACATTGGTTCGTGTTACTTCCCATACAAATACTTTATCTTTTTTAACAATTCTCTGAGTTCCACTGTCATTTCCGCCATGTTTGGTACAAATGACCACAAATAATTCAGCATACCTAATATTCTTTGCAGTTCATTCACCAAATTGGGATTTTGTATCGTATTTACAGCGGCCACTCTCTTTAGGTCTAATGCAACTCCTTCAAATCCAATACCGTAAATATATTCATGCCTCCTAATTTATAGATTAAGTCTTCCAGTGCCGGTATTGGGTAATATTCTGTAATTATTACTTCGTTCAATTCTTTAGGATCAAGACAAATGCGCAGATCCTTGTTTCGGTTTTTAATTGTTACTATATTATTCAGCCACTCTAATTGTTGATTTACCTTAGATATTATTCCAGTTTGTTCAAGGTTATCCAGAGTCTTTTTAAACCCCTCCTTCAGCCTGATTGGTATTCTCCTTGGAGTTTCTTTACTGGAATTGCAATTGTTTCTTAATTTGAATGTGGCATTCTCCTGGCATACATCTAAGGCCTTGAAACAAATGGCCATATTTTTTCAATATCTCTACTTTTGATTTGACTTCATTTATGTAGCTCTTTGTATTGATTATTATTTTTAAAAGCCTTAACGTTCTCAGTCCCATTATTCTTTACTACTCACATCCACCAAACGCTACCAAAATTACTTTAGTATCCTTCATCTTGATTTTATTTTTCAATTTCTCAAAAACAAAAAATGGCAATATATTTAGTGCCGACCCCGTATCAATTTTAAATATAACATTTACATTATTTTCTGACCTAACTACTTCATTCCACTCATCTCAAGCACTTTTATTTACAAAACTATCAATATGATCAACACTACCAATTTTATATTTTTCCTCTACATTTTCCACAAAGTAATAATTATTATGATTATCTGACATTTCCACAGTGTCAACCCCTCTAAATGAACAAACTTTACCAAAATGACCAACTTTTCTACACTTGTAACAATTTGAATTCTTTGCTGAACATCTGTCATACTTATGTGCTCTACCACATTTTTTACAATTATATATGAAATCATCGCTTACATTTTGATTACTATTATTCTAAGAGAATTTATTTTTTTGATAAAAGTTATTTCTATCATTTACATTATTATTATTACTATTTCTACTATTATCATAATTAGTTTTAAATGTATTTCCTTTACGAAAAAACTTATTACCTTCTTCCATCTGCATACGATGATCTCTTTCTCTTCAATTTGATTTTCTTATAACATCTACCGTTACCGACTCACCGTGCTTATTAATTTCGTGTGCTCTACATTTACCGACCACTTTTTCAAATGTCAATCTTTCCATGGTTAATAATACTTCTTATATAATATCCGGAACCCGGTCCATTATTCCTAGTACTACGTCTTTAAACTCACATGTTTTGGATAATGTTTGTATATCGACAAGAAACTCATTGAATTTTTCCTCTTTTTGTTTCTTCGAGTAAAATAAAAATCGCTCATACACCATGTTCTTTTTTGGATTGTCATTCAATTTTTTCATCACTACGTCATAAATTTCTTTCTCATTTTTCTTTCCGCCTTTCCAAGCCACCTCTATTTCTACGAATTTTAGGTTATTATAAATTTTTCTTATTTCATTTCCACCATAATGAAGTAGTTTTGCCACTTTTACATCGTCTGCTTTTGAACACGCCTCTGTGGCTTTCATAAAAATTTCGAACGTTTGTCGAAATTCATTATAACCCGCACTCAAACTTATTTTCACCTTACCCTAAATCTATTACAATTTTTTCTACGCCGGAAGTAACAGGAAGGAAATCAGACAAAATACTACAAAAAAAAACTGTTTCAGTTTCGATTAGAAAGGTAGTTGAAAATCAAATTAGCAGCAGAAATTGAAAATTTAAACTGGGTAACTAACTTATTGAACAAAATTTTGTGATTAATTGAATCAAATGCCTTAGAAAAATCTAACAAAGATAAAGATGTTAGCGCCTTACTATCCATATTACGCCTGATGTTATCACAAATATTTAATAAGGCAGTGGAAGTACTATGCAATTTTCTAAACCCAGACTGAACCAAACTAACTTCAAATTTCAAGTCTGAATTTGATCCTTAACGATTATCTCAAAAGCCTTAGAAACTTAAAATACTTATTGGCCGTTAATGAGGTTATCCGGTCCTTCTATTCTGAAGGACTAATAACTGGTTACCGGTCCTTCTATTCTGAAGGACTACTAACTGGGATTGGAATTATCTTACTAAGCTTCCACTGGTCTGGAAAGGAAGAGGGCATAAGGATAAAATTGAAAATATGGAACGAGTATTTTAAAACGAAAGGAATACTCGTTTCACAAATTTTAAATTCACATTATCCAAACCATGGGATTCCGATGTAACCTTCGAAATAGTAGAATATAAATCATCAAGAGAGATATTTATAATCGAAAATGAATCTAAGGCAGCTTCAGTAAGCAAATCTACAGTACGACTAATTGGCCTAATTGGCTTAAGTGGAACACAACTTTCAAAGATCGAACTAATATAACCATTGAAGCATTCAATTTGTCTAGACAAATTGAATGCTTCAAGAAAAGTAAGACAATCAATATCTTTCCAAAGAATCGAGCCGCAAGTTAAATAAAGACAGAAATCATCTAACCTGGAATAATCCCTAAAATTAAAACATTTTGCTTTCGGAGGTGAATAGTAATCGATAGAAAAAACTAAAAGATTGTGATGTGAGCCTATTCCGAGGGATAAAACACATAACGTGATCAATAAGTAAATAAGAAGCACCGCTAGCGGTTGAACAACAATAGGTAGATGCAACAGTGTTAAATACAGGTAAGGTAAGACTATTTAAAAGATTAAAATAATTTTGAGAGAAGGTGAATTTTAGAAAGATGTCAACATTAAAATCACCTGCTATATAAACTTCATTGAATTTACAAGAAAAATAACTAAATAAACATTCTAAATCTAGTCTTATACTGCAGGCTCACGATATATTACGACCTTATCGCCTAGACTATATCTCACCGGTGATTTATGCTTCAGCTTAAATCGATGCTTTTGATATTGCTGACAGATTTATACCTTCATCAATACTTAAACTCGGAACAACAATATTTTATTTTCTAATTCAAACGCTAATCGGTTCATAAGCCTCTGGAACATGGCAGGTGCGTTTGCAAGCCCAAACGGCATCCTTTTGAATTGAAACTGTCCATCATGGACGACAAATGATGTTAAATGCTTTGATTTCTCGGCGACTGGAATTTGATACTACCCCGATGACAAATCCAATACGGTGAAATATTTTTTATTCGACAACTTCTTCATTAAATCTTCTATATTCGGTAAAGGAAAACGACCTTTAATGGTTTTATTATTCAACCTCCGAAAATCAATACGGATCCTGTCTTCCCCGTTTTCTTTTTGACCATTATTCCAGGACATAAATAGTCTGATATTAAAGGTTTTACTACACCTGTTTCACATTCCATGCAACAATTCAACACAGTTTCTGGTATAACTGAAAATCAACTAAAATCGTTATCAAGACCAGAAGCTAAAACCGCATTTATTGACTTATCAGAATTGCCTTCGAAATCAAAATAACTCAAGAAATCTTTAGAATACTCATTGTCTAAATTACCAGGAGTGACTTCAACTGAATCAAAATTGCCATCTGACGAACCTGTCAATTTAGCAACATCCAATTCACATTTCTCTCACTTTTCTTTTTACCACAATCTATTTCATAATGTCCAAATTCTTTACAAAATGAACAAATTTTTCCACTAGAGCCCGGAGCATGTGAATTATTTCGAGGGTTTTCAAAATCATTAATTATTATTATTATTTCTAAAATTATTCCTACCATACGAATCGTATCTTGACACTTTTTCGAAACTTTCTAATCGACATAAAAGTTCACAATATGTGCGAATATTTTGAACACTAACTAATTTTTTTAGTTCCAAATTTCCTAAACCTGATAATTATCACTTCGTCTAGATCACCGTCGCTTCCAATTCGTCGACACTCATACACAAATTTCTTAAATGATTGACCCAATATTTTCACTTTTCTAGTTAATTCTCTATGAACCGCAGCTACATCACACGCCCTATTGACTTCTTGAATAAAAGCTATACGTAAATCTATCCAACTATTTATTTCGAATGCCACCGAATCATACCATAGCCTGGCTATGGTACCCCGTTCAATTTATTAACCACCGCATATAGAGTACAATAAGATCATTAACTAGATATAAATTCTCCACACGATCGATTGAACTTACCCATAAACTCACCGATTCCCCATCCGATCCACTAAAAACTGGCAGCAATCTCGACACCTTCGTTGATGATAGCGATACATTGACATTGTTTTGATTAAAATAATGGTACTGATTATCTGGGTTCAACCTCCCCATCGGCATACAATACGGTACATTCTGCCTTTCGTCATTGACAATTTGAGGAACAAATTGATTCACGCCTTCCGTCATTAACAGCTTCATGATTAAATTGATTTTGCGCTTGAATATTATCATTCGCTGACTGAATATTATCATTCGTTGACTGTGCAACCCTTAATGGTTGAAACAAATTTCCATAATTATTCGGCGGTTGTGTATGCTCATATGTGTTGCTTTCCAACGAAACCGGTGGATGATTATTTGATTGTTTTAGCGCATCTCGAAATTGTCTGATACCGTTATTTTGCAAACGAACATGTCCGCCGAAATCTGAATGTCCCTGAATTGGTTGAAACTGATGATTTCCAACTCATCGTTCGATTGTTATTCTTATTATGGTATTACAAGTAGCAAATAATTTTCTAATCGTTGATGTTTATTATAATTAACATGGATATATTATTATAAATAATCGTAGCACGTTGTTTTACACACGTTAAGGTTTATTAACCAAAATAATAATTATTTCGACGATGATGGGACATTTATGATGTATCCCACTTCTGATTTGTTAAAAACAATTGTATTACGGCGCACAGATAATTGCACCTGCGGTCAGGATACACGTTGTTACATAAAACAAAGAGAAAACCACTGGTTTTACAGTATTATTATGACGTTCATTTGGCAGTATCTACTTCACATTTCTGTTAGTTTTTAAAAAGAAAAAGAATAAAATTGGTATTACCGATGAGAAGAAATTCATATAATAATAATAAAATAAAATAAAGAGACATCTTTGAACGGGTAGGGTTTTCGTTTTACAAATATAATATAATGATAGTAATATAAAATTAGTACAAACTAGATTCCAAAAAAACTGACCAAACACCACAAATCAACCGTTTTATGACAAATACATCCCCAATTTATATACACTCCACTCGACACAAAACCTCAAAGCCGGATCGATGATCGTTGAAGAGATCGGGCGGTGTTTTTTTCGATCTCCTCAATTTTAAAATTAATTTTTTATTTATATTTCTTTTGTTTTTGTTGTCTTGTTTTTTGTGTTTTTTTGTTTGTTTTGGTTTGAGTAGCTTTGTGCGTGTGTGTTTTAGAAGTGCTAAAGTGGATCTTGTACTCTGTCGTTTTCCCAGAGATCAGGTATTAGTGCATCATTTTTAATGTGCATTTTGTATTTTTATTTTTAAGTAAATTGGTGTAGGTACATAAGTACCGTTGGTGAATTTTTTTTATCTTACATAAATAGTTATAATAGTAATTTCTCTGAAAAAACGGAAAACGCTAGAGAACGAAAGAGAAAAAATAAATAAAAATTAAAAATATCTATATACATATCTCCCGTTTTTGTATTACTGCAATGCCAAAATCAATACCACTATAGTACAGGCCGTATAAAATTGAAAAAAATGGCGGATCCTATGTATTAGTAAATGTATAGTAAACAAAAACGTTCATAGTAGTATTTTGGTTGTATATGAATTTTTAGGATGGATCGGATTATACTTCAACATAACTTTAAAACAAGGAACGTAACAGCCCTACGACCTTCTATGAAAATCACATGCCAAAACTGTTTTTGAATATTGATAAATTTGTTTGTACATGTTTCATATTAAATTAATTAGTATTTGGCATTTCAAAAAAAAATCGAGGAATTTGATTTTTCATTCATAATTTTTAAAAAACTATACCAAATGTACATTATCGTTTTTTATAACTTAAGAGCGTCCTTTACTAAAATAATTTTTCTTTTCAAAACTAACCTAAAAATTAAATTCTTTCTATTGCCTTCTCTTCACTACTTTTTCGTCATATTATACGTATATAACCAAAACCCTCTCTTTTAATAGAGTATATAATACAACGTCCTACTACATATTTATGTAAAACACAGAAGTAAAGAATGAAATTTCATTATTTTTCTTTTATGTATAATGCGAATTGAATGCATAATATTATATACTATACCAAAACTCACATAGTATTCAAAAATATATAAAATGTTATACATTTACAGACAGCCGAAATAAACGGCTAAACATTTAAATTGATAGAGAAACAATTGATGTACATAAATGCATTTATGATTTTCGATTTGTATAGTGTAGATAGTTTCGAATTTAGAAAAATCATCGACAGGTGATTATTTGCAATTAAAGTTAAAAAGTTACAAAATTCCCTATTTATACTAAAATCTAGGTTCGAAACAACTAGACAGGTATAAAAAAAATTATGGTTACGTTATGATTTAGGAAATGGGGTGGGCCACTAATTTTGGGGCTGGTCCACTAATTTAAATAAAGGCAATGTTACTATTGCGTCATCGGTGTTCATCAAATGTTCAGTGGTTGCTATATAATATGACTCATACGCATCCAGTTTCCATTTTTGATGTATAGTTTTTATAATTTTTGAATTTATGTTGTCTATTGTGTTGCTATTTTCAAACATGTGTACAGCGACGCTCGATTTGGTTCGGTCTGCTTTCTTTGAATCTCGTACTAAACTCTCTAGAAGTTTGCCCGATATATGAATCCTGGCAATCAGTGCATTTTATCTGATATATATCGGAACGATGCAAGTGTGGTTCCTTATCCTTATAGTTATTTAGTTATTTTTTAATTGTATTGAATGGTATATTGACTAATTCAATATTACGTTTCTAAAAAACTCTCTGCAGTTTGTTCATGATTGCCGGGGAATATGGTAAGATTATACGGGCTTTAACAGGTTTCTTACAAGTTGACAATGTGGATAAAAGCAATCTGTTGTTTTTTACTCTATGTTTATTGATAATATTGTCAGAATAATCCACCGAATAACTATTAGTCACTGCGGTTTCTCTTATAAATTTATTCTCCTCAATAAATTCCGGTGGTTCCATTGGGATACTAAAAAGTCGGTGAGCCATTGAACGGAAAGTTGCTGGCGTGTTTGTGGGTGATATGAGGAAAATAATCTATTGTAATGAATCTTTGTACAGGATGGCTTTCTTCAAATACCAAATTTGAGTTTCTTATTGTGCGTTCTTATGATTTTGATATCCAGGAAATTTAAGACATTGTCTGCCTATGTGTCCATGGTGAATTTAATAAATCGGTTTATGCTATTTATGTGGTTGGAAACAGATGGTAAGACACTTCTTTTGACAACTACAATTATATCATCCACATCACGGTACCAAACTCTTGGGAAAAGCTCATACTGTTTTTTAAATGTTCTTCAAAATGACTCATAAATATATTACTCAAATTTGGTGCTAATTTGCTTCCCATGGAAGTGTCAGAAGTTTATTGGTAATATTTATCTCTGATCTGGAAAAAGTTTTGGTTCATGCAAGTGGAGGTAATCTTAATGTATGCTTGAATTTTTGGTTGTGGTACTTGATTCTTACATGTGGTCCGCCAGATATGAAATTGTTGGTATTATAGGGATACAGAAATAATGCTGTTACATCAAACGAAACTAAAAGTTGGTCGTCGACCAGGACCAAATCTTTAATTTTATTCACTAACACTTTGGAATTCTGAATACTGCTGAAGAAATCGTCAAAAACGTTTACTAATAGCTGAAAAGGTACCGAAGCCGTGTAATTTAGAAACATCAAATGTAAATGATGTGCCCTCTCAGATGAACGAAATGGAAAATTTTGCAGAAACAGAACCAATTAATTCAGCAACTAACCCGGAATCACCTCAGGAGAATATTTCCACAAATGTTAAAAACTCAATTTTCCATATTGAAGGCAACCGAATATTTTCATTGCTTAATTTTTTTCAACAATTAAAGCTCATAAGTATGAATTCAAGTTTGTTTAATTGTAGCTTATCAAATTTGGTTATATTGAGAGAACATAGGCGTGGTTTAAATTCAAAGCTTTTTTTTAAATGTAATATGTGTAATGCTGAATTTTCGTTCGACACTTGTTCGACAGACGATGCACATTTAAATTTAAATTATTTATCTGTTGTCGGCGGTATTGCAATTGGTGCAGGTTTCATGCAGACAGAAGAATTTCTTGCGGTGCTGAATATTCCATATATGTCAACGAAAACTTTTGGTGAAATCCAAAACCAAGTGCAAATTGATATTTCATCTGCCGCTAAAAATGAAATGCAGATTGCTGCTATGGAAGCTAAAACTATTGCAATTGCAAAACATAACCAAGATATCGATGGTGTTCCGTTATTGACTGTTTCAGCGGATGCTTGTTTTTCAAAACGAACATATGGGAGTAGCAGCGATTATTCATCTTTATCAGGAGTCGCATCAATTGTTGCACATGATACGGGTAAGGTTATATGGAGCAAAGTCGCGAACAAATATTGTGTAGTATGTACAAAGCACTCACCAGAAACGGTACCTGAACATGTTTGCAATGCAAACTATAGAGGTTACTCAACTGGTATGGAAGCGGAATTGATACTTGAAGGTTTTAAGGAAAGTGAAAAGTTATATGGTGTCCGTTACAATCAGATAATAGCCGATGGCGATATAAACATTGTATAAAAAAATTCTTGATGCTAGACCTTACAAAAACACCCATATTGAAAAAATCGAATGTCGAAATCATTTACTACGTAATTTTCGTAAAAAGATGAGAGGGGTTGTAGTAAATACTACGTTTCCAATAAGATTTCGCAAAATGTTAGGCTCAAATTTAAAACGGATTTCTGTTGGCATTACTAAAGCTGTACAATACCGAAAAAAATGGAGAGTATTTCGTTGCATAAGAAAACTATTATGCTGCAAAAAGATTTTGATAACGCTCCATTCCACATATTTGGTCAGCATAGAAATTGTGATGCTTATTTTTGTAATAAGGAAAAGTCGGATGAACAAAATTTGGTGCCTGAGATGCAGGAGTGTGGTATTTTGGAAAAAATTGGCTCAATTATCCGTAGATTACGAATTAATGCAAAAAGCCTCCTATATGACGTCGACTCAAATCGAGTTGAACATTTGCACGCACTAATTGCCAAAACTATTGGAGGAGAACGGGTAAATTTTTCGAAGAAACAGTCATATACCAGTAGGGCACAATTTGCAGTATTACAGCATAACACTCTCCGTGCTCATTATAGTTTTCAAAAGTGGATAATGCAAAAAACTCCAGATTCACACATCATTAGTGTTGAAAAAAGTCGTCACGACAAAAATATAAAAAGACCAAAGAAAGATGATCCAAATAGAAGATCTGTTAAAAAACGAAAGATTATGGGACCAGATTCAAATTATGGTGAGAATTGTGAAAAGCCAGATTTGAGTTCAATAGACACTCACAATGAAAAGGAGAGAATTTTATCGCTTCTTGTATTTTAATCAGAAAATCGTATAAGGTTGGAAAAAGAGACGACAGGCAAATTGTATCAAATGGCATAATATTCGTCGGATTAGAATAACTGCATCTAATTTTGGATCGATTTGTAGGGCACGAAACACCGACAGTTATCCTAATAAAGTAAAGGAAATATTATATCACACTCAAATAACATCACCAGCGATTTTCTATGGAAAACAAAATGAGCACATAGCAATAGCTCAATTGGAAAGGCAATTGAATATTAAAGTTCACCAGCAGGAATTTTTATTGGTCAATTTGACACGTGCCTAGCTACTTCACCAGATGGTTTAATAGATGATAATGAAGGTATCATTGAAGTAAAATGTCCATATGCTTCAAGAAATTTTGATCCAGTAGATGCTATCAAATTAGGTCAAATTCGATGTTTTAAATATGACAAAGCCACACAAGTAATATTATATGTATATATATATATATATATATATATATATATATATATATATATATATATATATATATATATATATATATTAATATATATATATATATATATATATATATATATATATATATATTAATATTTATATATATATATATATATATATATATATATATATATATATATATATATATTAATATATATATATATATATATATATATATATATATATATATATATATATATATATATTAATATATATATATATATATATATATATATATATATATATATATATATATATATATATATATATATATATATATATATATATATATATATATTTAATATATATATATATATATATATATATATATATATATATATATATATATATATAAATATATGTATATATATATATATATATATATATATATATATATATATATATATATATATATATATATATATATATATATATAAATATATATGTATATATATATATATATATATATATATATATATATATATATATATATATATATATATATATATATATATATATATATTTATATATATATATATATATATATATATATATATATATATATATATATATATATATATAATTATAAATATATATATATATATATATATATATATATATATATATATATATATATATATATATATATAACAAAATATACATAATAGGTTTATAACGAATTCGAGCTTATTTATATATTTTAATAAAAATACATAATAAATAAAGATTTATATATATTTAAACAACAACAACAATGTACAACAATTCTACGTTATATACTTTTTCTATATACAAAAACGAAGCGTACGATCAGCAATACTAATGCGAAAATTATTTACTCGTAAACACTATACAAACATAAAAATATTATATTAAAGAGAGAAATTGATCTAAAATCGCCTATCGGAAATTGGCTGAACTTATTTACTCCAAAAAAAATTTTAAAAATGTGTAAGCTATTTTTAATTTAATTATTTATAAATTAAAAATGTAAATATTTTACAAAATAAGAAAACTAGGCACGAGATTATGAATTAAAGTTTATTATTCTGAAAAAATTTTGGGTCCATTGTTGTTGAGCATTCGTATCGAACTTGCACAACTTCTCTAAGTTTGGGATCTAATAACTTCTTATTAAAAGAAAATTTGGAGAAAAAAAAAACTAAGCACGAGTTTTACATATTATCTATTAAATCAAAACCAACACAAATGTATATACAAGCCATGAAGTTGCGATACTCATGCCAAAAAGTGACTACTATACCTAAGTATTAGTGTTGTGACGTAGTATAATTTGTATATACTTTTATTATATGCTTTGATGTAAATAAAAAATGAATACGAATGATGGAACAACAGTATGTTGCGATCTTTAAGACTAATAATTTAAAGCAGAGTGGACAGTCGCAAAATATAATTTTTGTTTCGTTTTTTTTTTGTAGAAATGTTATGTACTTTGAATTTAGAGGAGTATGGACAGTGCGAAATATAATTTTTTGTTTCGATTTTTACTGTAGTCAAATTCACTAACACATACACCAAATAGTAGTCATAATATGTTTTACTTAGCCAAGTTTCATGGCTTGTATAATATACAATAGTGTTGGTTTTGATTAAATATAAAAAATCTCTAGAAGAAAATGTTCGCACAAGTGCTTATCGAACCTGCACAACATACCCATTTTTAGTAAAGGACGCTCTTAACTCTTCTTGCGCATTGAAATTTCCATAAAGATAATTTTTAACTTTTGGTTTTACATATACAATTATACAATGCTGTGAGGTGTTTGATTCGTCCGTTTTTTGATTTAATAATACAATGTTGGTACATTTACGTTCAGTATGGTTTTTACGTGTAATTCGAATGTTTTGTTGTGACAGAAGTTGCATGAATTTAAATTAATTAAATTAAAATATAGTTGGGTAAATATAAGTATTAATACATATATATATATTACTTAAAATAAAATTACTTCATTATAAATTCACAGTTTTAGTAAAATCACCGCGGTTATTAAATTCTCAAGGTTAATTATATTTGCCCAAATATATTTTAAATAATTTGTGTAAATAATTATTGAGTGCTAGTGTTTAGATTTTAAGATGCCCAAAACTTGTTGTGTCCCGGGATGCATGTCCAATTCTTCTAAAAGCGAACAAGGGCACTTGTCTTTTTTAGTTTTCCGCAGTGTAAACTCAAACGACAGGCTTTGTTAAACGCGATTCCACGTAAAAATTGTGTACCGACAAAATTCTCATTTGTATCTATGAAACATTTTAACGTAAATGAAATTAAATTTGAAAATAAGCACGGGAGCTTAATAATTCCTTTGAAATGTCCGCAGTTAATACCTAATGTAGTTCCTAACATTTTCCTAAATTTACTGACGTATTATTCAAAATCCAAGCCGAATACCAGAAAATGTCCGTCAGATAGGGAACGTGAGGTTTTGGCTAGATCTCATGAAACTGTATTGAAGGATGATCATTTTAAAATGAAAGCTGATTTAATCGGGTCATTCGATAACTTTAAATCTCTTTTGACTAGCCACGTAAGCGATTTGGATGTTGAAATCAAACTCAATGTTGAAGAAGCTTTTATTTATAAAATTAACTTAAAAAACTTTACCATTTCACAATATATACGAGTAAATAAAGATTTGTCATTTTTATCGTGATTCAGTATTTATACAAAAGTCTGATCAACAATATCAGTGTTGGTCTCAATTTAAACGCGCGAATCAATTCTCTTTTAAAGAACGTCCGAAAAGTCCCCCGCTGTTAGAAAAGGGGAACTTTTAAATGAAATATGTTAGAAAATTGCTGAATTGTTAATTGTTGCAAGTGAAATTGAATTTAAATATATAGGGGCACTTAAAATGATTAATGATCAGCTAAACCTATTGATTGGTAAAAAACGGTATTCGGAAAATACCCTAGTCAAGTCGTTTTTAATATATCTTCAATTACCCGTAACTTACCATCTAATTAGAGATCAAAATTTTTTAATTTATCCAAGTAAAAGTACTCTACAGCGACTATCAGGCCATCAAAACGTAAGCCCTACAAATTTTGAAGGTAATAAAAGTTATCTCTTTAAGCAAGCCGAACATTTAAAGCATATACAATGCAAAGTCATAATTCAAATAGATGGAATTTATTTAAAGGCGCAAATAGCCTATAAATCTCAAAAAATTACTGGCTATGCCCAGAATAATTCAAACGTCGCAAAAACGGTAATTACATTTTTAGTTAGTTCCGCGTTTGGTAATTCCAAAGAAATAGTTGCCTTCCATCCAGTAAGAAATAGTTGCTTTCCATCCGTTCAGGTGATGATGTTCATAAGTTAACTTTAAATATTTTAAAATTAGTACAATCATTAGATTTAGAAGTAATTTCAATTGTAACAGATAACCATAGGATTAATCAAAATATGTTTTCAATTTTCGCGCCGAACTCATTTAAATTGATTAACCCTTTTTTTCCTAGTAGTTTTATATTTCTTAAGTATGATCCAGTTCATATTTTTAAAAACATTCGGAACAACTGGATCAATAAAAAAGACGGCGAAAAGTCGTTTTACTATCCGGATTTTGAAGATAAATCTATTAAAATTGCATGTTTTAAAGATATTCGCGATCTATATAAAAATGAAGAATAACGCAACTAGTAAGAAAAGCGTATATATTAAATAAGAAATCAATATTTTCCAGTATAATTGAACGGCAGAATGTGTAGTGTGTTGCAAATGTTTTTCATGAGTCTACAATTGTCGCACTTGAAACAACTAGCGATCTTAAAGAAGTCGAAGGCACTGTAGAGTTTCTTAAAATTATAAAACGTTAGTGGAATATTGTTAATTGCAAATCAGTGGTTGAAGGTATAAAGAAACGCAAGCCGTACCGATTGCCTATATTTATACGTTAGATGATGCAGGCATTTTGTTCCTTAAAAATTTGTTATCCTGGATAGAAAAGTGAATGACTACCGACATCTTTCAAAGTGGTTTAACCATGACTACTTTTAAAGCAATCCATCAAAGTGTAAGTGTTCTGCTGGAAATTGCCAACACTTCTATGCCAACACGGGCCAGCAATGGCCTTTTACACCCGTCTTATTATAATTATTTCGAAGCCAGAATATTTATTCGGGCCAGCAGTGGCCTGTAAAAATCGTCTTATTTTGTATTGTCAAAACGCGATATTTAATAAGTTAACACACATTTTACGTAACAAAATTCATATAAGCTCGCATATAATTTTGTATCCCTAAATATGATTTAAATTATTTAATAAAAAAAAATAAAATAATTACTAAAAATCTATATTAATCATGAATTTTACGTAAATAGTATTTACGTAACAATGTTTAGAAAATTAGAAAGCGCGCTGTTAACATATCCCCCATCCTTCTTAGATGAGCTCTTCGACAATCGACTAGACTATTCATTTAAATAAATAAATTTTCCAAATCAACAAAACAAAAGATAAAAAATCCAAATAGTACATTTCTGTCAGCTCGACGAAACAAAAACGAGTATGAAAAAATCAGAAAACCATTTGCATCTATCAACATTTTTTAAACGAAGTAAAAAATAAAATAAACGAGTGAGAAAGTGATTACAAAATTACAATGAAAAAGACAAAGAAATTGTTTTTTGTTTTACATATACTAAGGTAATTTTTAAATTAATCTTAATGCTTTAAAATGCCGAATTCTAATTAATAAAAATTTTATTTAATTCTTTGACCTTGCATGTAATTTATATTTCATTATATATTTGTTGGGGTTTCTGTTTTTGTTATTTTGATTTTATTTTGTTGATGCGCTTCATTTAACAGGTGATTACCAAGTTGCGTCGTCGATGCATTGATAAAATTGCAAAGTATAATGTCTAATAATATTTTTTTATTTTTTTTTTAATTTGTAGAAAAACGTTGATTTTATTGTTTAAAAAAAAAACAAACGAAAAAATCTTATATGGTAACACATATACAGTCGTGGTGCAGAGATGGTGTAGTTTGTTCTGCGGGAGTTGTTATTAGGGATATGAGCTCGATAAAACAACTATAGGGACAATTTTTTTGTATAGTCATGGTTAGTTGTTGATTTTTCATTTGATGGGACGGAGGATTCGGAGTCTTTGTAGTTCGTGTAGGTGGAGTCGGGGAACGAATGAACGGATATTTGTGTCTTGTGGTTTTGGGACATAAATATTTGTACCTCATGATAAAGTTGATTAATAATCACAAAACTAATACAAATTTATTCACTTTTCCCCGTAAACTCAGTAGGAGGTACTGCCACCGTTGTTATTAACAATTTCTTAAAGTAATGCTGCATGGATTGGATCAGGTTTTTTATAATTTGGATAAGGATTTGATCCCAAATGAGTTTTATTTCGTTAAACATTTGCATTGTGCGTTTTGTGGCCAGTCTATAGTTTGTTGGCCCACATCTTTAAGAAATTTAGTTATAAATTTACTTTTGTCAATTGGAGTTCTTATCATTTTACATCCGGAAACTACTGCATATTCATTAAGGGCCTCCAAATATGTGCTTGAAGTATCTTTTCCGTGCAGCATTGTGAGATCTCCTATGCCATTATAGCTAAAACACCCTCAAGCCATTACTTCGCCTCTTCCGCTGTGCCGAATTAGTATTGTTATGTTACAAAACTTTCTTTATTGAGGTGTCGAATAAAAATAATAATCTCCGTAGCTTCCTTCTAAAGAAATGCACGATTTGTAAGTTTAACAATTCAATTTGTAAGTTTAGGCTAAACTTACGATTTGTAAGTTTAACCTAAAAATATAATAAATTAAATGAAGCAATTATGGCGTTTCTGGCCTTATACTGAATCTGCAATAAATTGAAACTATTCCTAACGGCTATTTTAAACCATAAACATTCGCTTCTCTCTTGTTTGACGATTAAGTTGGTAATCAAATCGATTTAAGAGATGATATTACATTTTTAATTTCAAGTAGAACTTTTCTTTGAAATAACTTTATCGGCCAATATTTAATTTTTTTTTTAAATTTTTTATATTGTAATTCATGTAATCTTTTCTGAGGCCAAATCTCTTCCAACCTTTTTGCGGTTAACTTATCGTACTATACTTTATGTCCTCACCTGCCAAATCGAAGATGCATGCATTCAGGTTTACTTTGCATATCATCCATATTCTCATATTGCATTTTTCCAGCCAATCTATGCCAACTGTTTGAAGGTTTAGGCCCATAGATTCTGCCTTCCAATAGAGAGTCATATTTGTGTTCATTGTCATCATCGTTCGCAAACAAGAGATGAAAGAGCCCTATTTCATCTCTTCTTGTTTGAATTCGGACCCGGAGTCTCCCGACCCAAACAACGCTAGCCTTAACCACTGCACCAACTGTTCGGCGGCCAATTTTTAACTTTCCTAAATTATACCGTTAACAACTTAAAATATAGTCACAGATATATAGTATTCAAATAATTTATTTTAGCAAACAATTTTTTAACATTTCAGAATTTGCTTATTATATTGATAATTGGAATATAGGTGGCAGGGTAGTCAATAAGATTGAATGATTTTGTTGCATAATTGCAATATTGTTGAAGTTCTTGTTACTTTTGTTTAAGGTAATAGAATCTCTAGAGGATTAAGATCGAGTATTTATGGTGACCAGTCTATAGTTGCTTGACCCAAATCTTTAAGAAATTTAGTTATAAATTTACTTCTGTAGATTGGAGCATTATCTTGCTGTAATAAGAAGTCTGCTCTTATCAATTTTCACCCGGAAACCATTGCATATTTATTAAGGGCCTCCAAATATGTGCTTGAAGTAAGTTTTCTCGGCAGCATTGTGAGATCTCCTATGCCATTATAGCTAAAACACCCCCAACCATTACTTCACCTTCTCCGCTGTGCCGAGTTGGCATTGTTATGTTACGAAAGTCTTTTTATTGAGGTGTCGAATGAAATTATTTTTTACGTAGCTTCCATCTAAAGAAAAGAACGATTCGTTGTTTCATAATATTATCCGCCAGAACTCGGCAGGTTTCGCTAAATAGGTAAGAGCAAAGTTTATTTGGTTTTTTATTCTTCTGGCTTATAAATGGCTTTTTTTTACATTCGCTACACAAAGCCTACGGAAAGTGTACAGTTTTGAGACTAATTTTTATTTCTCTTACATACTGATTATCTCACTTAGAACAGATTTTCCTGTACTCAGAGGGTCTCTTTGCGCAAACATAGTCTTCCTTAGGCATTGTATTTCTTTAACGCTCCCTTCCTTTAGGCACTTTAGGATTTTGGATTTTCAAAGTTGGTACATCACCAAATTTTTGTGGCAGTTTGTATCTGTATTATTACAACTATATTAATATACTATTTTCTTATTATATTACAAGGTATATTTATATTTATAAGGTACATAAATTAGATTTTCGTTGATTATAAGACGTATTTATCGTAAAGCGGTTAATTCAATTGATTTTTAATGTTTAATCAAATTTTATAAAATCTAATTTATATTATTTTATAATTTTTATAATTTCATATTTTTATAAATGTAAAAAAAATTAATTAATTGTAAATTTCAGGTAAAAACTAATACAATTTATTACAGCGGCTTGCAGAAACTATATCATTATATTATGAATTAATTAATTAATAGTTTCAGAGTAATTAGTAATTTTCGGGTAAAAACTAACACAATTTATTACAGCATATGGCTTGTAGGAATTATATTATTGTATGCTTATGTTATTATAATAAGAATTAATTAATTTGTAATTTCAGATTAAAAATTAATTCTATTTCTTACAGCCTTTATATGGCTAAGAGCAATTAGTTCGTTAATAGATTTTGTTTTCAGGAAACCTCTGCAGATTACAGATAAATGGTGGCACACTGGAGTTGCTGATAAGAGATGGCAGAATGCAGAGCAGTACAACAAAAATGTGATTGTCTTACACTAACAGTAATTTGAATATTAGCTACCGGGAAATCGGACCAATTATGTCATAACTAACATACTTTTCCTTTCTCTAAACCACAAAAATTTACTAACTATTGGCCGCCAAGGTGTCTGTAACCGGGTCGTCTATGTATGACACATGAATGACCATTCATGTACAAGATCATATTAAAGGGCTTATATAAAAAAAGGATGCATTTATGTGTTTATATAGTACTATTAAACCTTCTCGTCTCCGTCAAAACAGTGTCTGGTAAAACTTTTAATTTATTAAGAAAACATCGAAGTATCTAACATAACCCAACTTTGCAAAAAAAAAACTTTAAAGCACTCTAAATGTTTGAATAATATTTCGATTTTCTACAAATTATGTAATGATATATTTTAAAGGTTTTTCTAATATTAATAGAAGATGTTTAAAATGTAAACATGATTGTGAGTTAATTAGATTTTGGCTCATAAAACTAACAATACGCTAGTTTTGTATGTATACAGATAAACAAATTTTGACCACTTTTGGCTCTTACAGATCGTAGCACCGCCCGCGGCACTTTAAAGACGAATAAGAATCCTTTACTAATATTTCCGTTCGTATTTAATTTTCTTATTTTATTCCTACACTCTACAATATTAGTACTAAAATAAAACACTCGAATACTCGTTCAAGTCTTTACTAAACCTTTTAATATATCAGCCGCCACCTATGGGTCGTTTCATTCGTTTTAAGACGAATAACCATTTTTGTTCTAATTTTCACAGATGTATGTCGATTGTTGATAATGTAGTTGCATATATAATGTCAAACTTACAACAATATACAACATCAACATAATATAAATCTTCCAAATTACTAACATTATTTGTCAGATTATGTATTAAACGCAATTAAACCAATTAATTGAACACATAAAATATCAACAAAATATATGTAGATAATGTAGTTGCGTATATTATATACACATCTGACAATACAAATGGCCTAGAATTGCTTTCTTCTCGAATAAAGCAAATTTTTTGACTTCGATTAAATCACAAATTTATAGCACAATTGAAAAATGTTCAATTATACATTAACCACTACCCAGACAATCTGCGAATGAAAATGTTAATTTTGTGCACAGATCAAATGAGCTTGGAATACAAACTGTAACTCTCCGTGAGTTAAAAGAAGAAATAAAAAGTGTAATTCCGAAAAAAGCTCCTGGATATGATTTAATAACTGGGCAAATTATAAAAGAACTACCAGACAAAGCAATACACAAACTTCTGCACATAATCAATGCTGTGTTTAGATTAAGATACGTTCCAAGGCAGTGGAAGGTAGCAGAAGTGATCATGATTTTAAAGCCAAACAAAAATAGTCACGATAAAAAGTCATTTAGACCAATACCTCTACTTCCTACTATATCGAATATATTTGAAAAACTACTTCTGAAGAGACTAAAGCCTATAATAAAGGATAATGATCTTATACCTGCTTATCAGTTTGGATTCAGAGAAAAACATTCGACCCTAGAGCAAGTTCACAGAATCACAGATATTATAGAACGTACTCTAGAAACGAAAAAGATATGTTCAAGCCTCTTCTTGGATGTAGCGCAAGCATTTGATCGTGTATGGCATAAAGGATTAGAGTACAAGTTACATCGCGATCTTCCCAAACAGTATTATGAAATCCTAAAATCTTACATAACCGACAGGCATTTCCGTGTAAAATATGAAGATGAATATTCGGATCTAAAGAAAATTTCAGCAGGAGTGCCGCAAGGAAGCGTTTTAGGCCCCATCTTGTACCTCCTGTACACACGAGATATACCACTAATGAAAGAAACAACCATAGCTACATTTGCTGACGACACAGCAATTTTGGCAGTTGGGAGTAATGTAACGCAAACTACAGAAAAATTACAAATATCAATTAATATAGTTAGTAACTGGATGAAGAAATGGAGAATTAAGCTCAATGAAACAAAATCGGTTCATGTGAATTTTACTAATAAAACAAACTATGTCAGTATACCAATCGTAATAAACTCTAAACAAGTCCCTTATGCAAATACAGCAAAATATCTTGGGATGACGCTTGATGCCAAACTTAAATGGAAAGAACATGTCAAAAAGAAAAAGAACGAATTAAACATCAAATACAGGAAAATGTATTGGCTCATAGGTAGAGACTCGGAACTATCTATACATAATAAATTGCTCCTATATCGGCAAACTCTGAAACCTGTGTGGACTTACGGAATACAGCTTTGGGGCTGTACTAAGAAAACAAACGTTAAGATAATTCAGACGTTCCAAAATAAAGTACTTCGAAATATTGTAAATGCCCCGTGGTACATTCGAAATGAAGACCTGCACCGTGACTTAAAGATGGAAGACATCAATGAAGTAATTGCAGTTTATGCTGCCAAACATGATTCACGCCTTCAACAACATGAGAATATCGAAATCCGTCGTATGCTGGACTGTCCGACAGCAATACGACGCTTACAAAGAACCAAACCAATGGATCTAGTGATTACAAACTAAAATAATACTATATTATAGCAAATATTTATTTAAATAAATAATTATATTTATCTTTGGGACTAGCCATTGGGCTTTATCCCAACAAATGTGAATTAAATTAAGATAGAAAAATTGCTAGATGACTTATAAAATAAGTCAGTACTAATAATAATAAATAAAAAAAAAAAAATATATACATTGATGTATCTACCCCTTGTTAGCACCAAAAATTAAATCACAGAAACCCAAATTTTCATGTCTCTCCCAATTCTCGTCGTCACACTACACACCGACACAATACAAACTCACTAGCGATACACACAACAATTCAAGAGTTTTTTTTAAATGGAATTATCGATAAATCTGCACCTGTTTCAATGAGAAATGATAATTTGCTAGTAGTATCTTGAACTATGATATGACTGCTAAGTTCAATCGCCCGTCCCCCGTCCGTCGTTCGAAGACAATCGATTATATTATTTTGGGGTATTTTCCGAATATAGGGCTAGAACTTTTTGCAAAACCATTTACGATAACGATCTGGGGATCATGATTGAAATCGACGTGAATGTTCTTTCGTATTCATTTGCAACATCATGCACTCAAGGCTAGCTAGCCGTTTTTCAAAATCTTACACGTGTATAGAACTATAGATGCTTGATTCTGTTTGTTTAAATTAGATTGGCCAACTTCAGAAATATTACTATTATTATTATTGTTACATGACACTTCATATATTTTATCAGCTTATGATACTATTCATTCATTGGTTTGTCATACCAACAGTTTTTAATGATATTTGCATTAACAGTATTTCCTGCTAATATTTGCATAGATCTATATGCGTCTGATGGTTTTTTATCTCCAAGGTCTTCACGTTCTATTAATTTTTCTAAACGTTTTTCTGTCAATAGTGAATGACGTTCCAAAAGAGCTTTTTTTAGTGTAGTGTATCTATGTTCCGTAGAAGGATCAGATATCTTTAATGTTATCACAAATATCCGAAGATAATGCACTAATTATTACAAAATATTTAGTTAAATCAGCAGTACTTTATAAACACTAAACCGAGCTTCAGCTTGATAAAACGTTTTGTTCATCACTTTTTATATCCTCGTTTTGTTTTTCATCCGCCATGTGTAAATTTTCGAAAACTAAATAAACGTTCGATAATATTTGACAGCACTTCAACAAAATAAATTAATAAATAAAATAAACGTATAATAAATATGTGGTTTTTTAACGTTTACGAAACAAAAAAAAAACAAAAAATAATAAATAAATAATTCGTAGTGTAAACGATTTAACTAATTAGAAAAAAATATTTTACTGCAAAATATGGTTCTACTCTTATCCTAATTTCTTAAATAAGAGAATATATGGGTCCGATTATGTAAGCATTTCAAATTTTGACAAGATGGTCGATATTTAAAAAAAAATTGCTTATTTGACATGTCGATTTGTTGTTGTTTAACTCGAATACTATTTAGGTTGTGACAGATATGTCGAAATGAGTAAAATAATACTTTTTTTACTTAAAACTGGCCACAATATCGGTATATTTCGACATGTTTTGACATATATATTTTGATGAATTGCTTGGGTACCCGATCATTCGTGTATTTCTAACGGATTTGACATCATTTTTAAGGAACTGATTGTTGCAATTGTAAAACATGAAACATTTGTTTTGTAAATTTTATTTTATTTGCAATATTTTGTTCTGCGAATTGACCTCCGCTAGTCCTATTCTTCTAATCTAGAATCGTTTGTCCCTGATATAGAGTTTTTGATTATTACGGTTTTCAAAAATGCCCGTATATTTTTTTTTAAATAGCTGATTCTCGTTGACCGATTATCTATATGCAAAATCGAAGTGTGCGCAGAAACAAATTATGTTTATAGAAAGATTATTCAACGAAAGTTACCTGTTAAAAATAATTAAAATACATTTAAATTTTTCTTATATAAAGAAAATTGTTTTTTTTTTATTTGCTCAGTTATAAAAATAAATAAATAATTAATTTACTAAATAGAATCTCGTAGTCCTTTTGATATGAAGTGGTCCTTAACAAAATCTGTTTTAGTTTTTAAACACTTTTTAAGCTTGGCAAGCCTTTGGCACATTGAATTTAATAGTTTGTGTTGCTTTCCATGATTTGGTATTTGGGTTTTTACCTTGGTCAACTTGAGCCTTCAATGATTTGGCGTGTGAGTCGTTTTCATCCATGCAGTGAACATCGACGAATTTTTCGATGGTACCATGTTGCTTACATCCTGATTTACATTTTGGTAATGGACGCATGCTGAAACATATTTTGCCATTTTGTTGTGTAACATATGTTTGATATTTGGTTTGTCCACATTTTTGTCCTGATTTCTCATTTGATTCAGATGACGAAGATGATGAGCTATCGGATGATGATGATGATGATGATGATGAGCTATCGGACGATGATGAAGAGCTGTCAGATGAAGATGAGGAGCTATCAGACGATGAGCTATCGGATGATGATGAATCTTGTCCTCGTTGTTTTCTATTTGAGTTCTTGTTGATCGAGTAGATATCGTACCAGTTACGGTTTTGTTGACGTGCGTGGCATTGACCTTGACGACCATAATTTTTGCCTTCATTCAATTTTTTACCATCACTGGTCAATGCGTAGCTGGCAACGAAATCTTCTGGATTTTGTGCAACACAGTTATCGGCGGTGGTAAAATCATCATTTGAATCACCAGTAAAAGTACCACATAGACCACGGACATCATCGCGATATTCATATGAAACCTTAGTTTTGACACGTTCCCCATCATAAATGATTTGAATGTCATCACCGTCAATGTCTACTTGGCATTCTCCAGTTGGCAACACATATACTCGAATGGCGGGTTCATCATCATCATTATCGTTGTTGTTGTTGTTGTTATCGTTGGAATATAGCTCAACTAAACCATCTTTGGAAGATAATTCGTTGGGTTTTTGATTATTGATTGAGATAATCACTTGGTTTTGGGATGAGGATGGTTGCAAATGAACAACCAAATCATCACCATTTTGTTGTTCGTAAATGATTTTGACTTCACGTTGTTGTTTGCTGTCCTGTGTTTTTAGGTTACGGACAATAACAGCTACACGTGAATCATCGTCGTTATTGTAGTTGCGACGTGATTGTTGTCCATCTTGGTCATTTGAGTTTTGAGTCATCAACATCATGTTCCAAGCATCGTTGAAATTGTGTGGAAGGTTGTATGTGCTGTTATCAAATGTGTTGATGTAGTGACGATCGACGACACATGTTGCTAAAAAATGGAGAATAAATTAAGTTAAAATGGCTGTAAAATTTTGAGTAACGGAACAGATGATTATAAATCACTTACGTTGTGTTTCTTCCTGGTTGAAAGCGTGCATTGCAATACGTTCATTCCAATCGTTATTTGGGTGAATAGCGAGTATGGCACGGGTCCATCCATTAGTTGGAATATTGTTGAAAATGGTACGTAATTGTGGTGCATGGATTTTAACTTCGGCAGCTTGTAAATCTGATGAGAAATTACCGGAAACTTCTAATAATCCGGATTTTCCTGATTGGAAACTTTCATCTACATATGGATATTGGTTTTGACGGCACCATGCATATAAGTTGTATGCGAATTGTTCGAGTTGTTTTGGTACTTTGCCGTATTGTACTTTGAAATAGTATTGATCCAAAATGGTGGCTTGTTCAGTAGCATTTTGACAGGCTGATAAATGATAGTCACCGTATTGCATTTGTGATTGGCACAATTGTCCCAAATCTGATCGTTTGATGTATTGGCGACGTTCATTTGATCGTTGCATTTTACCTTGAATTGAGATTTTGTTACCATTTGAGCAGCTATCACCATAGTTTACTTGAACATTGAGCGATGATGTTGGATCGAATTTCAATGCATCTTGGAAGTTCAATTGTGGAGCATTTGGATATTTGCTTGAAACGGTAGCGCATACCTCATAATTTTGGCTATCAGCTGATTGTTTATGGAAATAGAATAAAGTTTTTGATTTTGGATCAACAACACTATCCGCTTGAGCAACTGTTGCAATGTATCGAGCAATGGTGTTTGGTGTAGATCCCTTCTTGGCGGCAGTTCTTGGATGTTCTGTGAATCTGGCTGAAATATCAACAACACTAGCATCAGCGTTGCGAATACCATTTTGAGAGTTTTGTAAAAATTCTTCTTGTCTCTTTTGGCTACTGGATGATGTTGGAATTGCCATGTTGTCTGAACCATCTCCAGATGTTGTAGATGGTCGGGCATGGGATTTTGTTGAAGCTCTAGATGACGTTTGAGAATTCACATTCACTGTGATTGTGATGGCATGTGCGTTTGAGCGCGAACCGTCATATGTCAAGTTGTAGCAGTAATATTCGTTGGTTTGTGATACTCCGGCAAATAGTAAAGCTGAAATTGGATCGTATTGTTGTAATCGCTCATACATTTTATAGGCTGCTTGATTCATTGAATCACCACTTGGTGCATATTCTTCAGTGTCTCCCTTGAAACGGAATTGCATTCCAGTATATTTTTTGCCAAATTCCAAATCCATTTGTTCCCGATCGTTGACTTGAATCAATTTAACATCACCGACTTCTGCGATTGGATCGGTGTCTAAGATGTCCTTGCAAGCAGTGTATGGCCAGTTACCTAATTGAAGAATATTAGTACTATCGTGAGTGTTCATGGCACTAACAGTGAAGTTCCATTGATTTGCGTTATCATTTGGTGTATTGAATTCAAAGTTGAATGGTAAGTTCAATTGGAATTGTTTTTGGGTACCAGCAATGTATCTTTGATGATCTCCCAATGTCATGAATCCTACTTGAGCATCAATCATTGTTGAATAGACCATGTGAATTTGTGCTGATACATTGTAACCATTTTGTTGGTCGTTAGCTTGTCCATGTTGTGATTGGTGCTTATTGTTGTAGTCGTTACTGTTACTGTTACGAATTTTTACACTTCCACCAATTTGTACAAGGGTTGGTACTTTCAATGAGTAGCTAAATATATTTCCAGCTTCCAATGGGAATCCAAGAGTGATTTGCTTTTGATTGTAGAGTTTTGTGTAGTTGAAGTTTGTGCTGTAACGTAATGATCCAGTAGCTTGTTGTAATTTTTCTTGGATATCTTCCAAAGTTCGTTCATCGAATGCGAAAAACCGTTTGGCTCCTAGGGCAGACAATAAAATCGATCCTTGAAGTTCTTCATCGTCATTGTTGTTGTTATTATTTTGTTGAATATTCACGAGCTTGGCCAAACGTTCAATGCTCCATGGAGATTGTTTATCGCTTGATTGTTTATGTTGTTTATTAGAATTATTGTTTGACCAGCGGCCATTTCTTTGGTTTTGGCTGTCATTGTCATTATCATTGTTAAAATCACCGAGAACATCAAATAGATCATCAACTGATGAAACCATAGCATGGAAACGACCATATTTCGATTGATACCCAGCCATATCAGCTTGAACATTGTAGTATATTGATTTTGGCCATAAGCTATCTTGGCTACCAATATAGCTTAGTTGTTGTTTGTATGCCAAATCCATTTCATCGACGATATAATCACGTAAATTGTATGCAGAATATTGAATTCCGAGTTCTGGTTGATTGTTTTCGTCCAAAATATGAACAGCGGCTTTAGCGTTTGATGCCAAATACTGGTAGTTTGGATGGTCTAATTCGGCGGCAGATCGGATTGCGGTTGTCACTGCTGATTGAACATATGGATTTTCATTTTCATCTTGTGTCATTTGTGCCATACGTTGTAACATTGATGTTGATGGATTGGTTTTCATCAATAAGAATACGGCAGCGCATCGTAATTCATGGACTTCATTTACATTTTGGTAGATTCGGTATAAAATTGATTGGGCCAATTTTGGATAAGTTTGCACCAATTTGTCGAGGGCAATAACAATTGACAATCTTTCGAATTTAGTTAATTTTGCTGGATTTTCGAGGTATTCTTCGAAGACATTTAAAATTTGTGGATGTCCCAAATTTCCGAGTGCACGGATATATACTAAAATTTGATATCTGTCATTTTGTCCAACGGCGCGTTTCAATTCTTGGTTGAGGTATGAAATAACATCACGAATTACAGCGGAACTGCTTCGTGATCCGAATGGTCCAAAGCTGTGTACTGGATAGTAGATTTTAGCTCCATCATCGTTGACTTGTGATCGGTAGAGTAAATCAGTTAAAGCATACAATACGGTGGCGTTTAATCCACGTTGCTTTTGAACATGCGAGCTAGTGGCAAGCGACAAAAATTCTTTCATCACTTCATGTGTTGGATACCGCATAGTGGTTGGTAATGTGGCAATAATTTGTTCGGCTTCTTCTCCTTCGATTTGACGATTGTTGATCCATTTTTTGATTAAACTGAATGCTGGGAATGTGCCTGCTTGTGCGACAGCATCACGGAAAACTTTCCATGCTACGTTACGTTCGTTTAATTTTTGATCACTTGGATTACCATTGGCATGTGGAGCATAAATTTGTTGGCTCACTTTGTTAATTTGGACGCCGTCCATGGTGCGGATCATTTTTGTCAAAATGTTGAATTTCTCAAGGGTGTTACGTTTTTGGATTTTGTTTGGTTCTTGAAGATCGCGACCAATGTCTTCGCAGAGTTTCAATGTGCGACGAACCGCATCAATTTTGTTAGAGTGTTGAATTGAAGCACCTTTGTAACCAACAAACATTGGCTGTAATGGTGATTCAGGTGCATTATTCATCGATGGTTTTGGTTGAACGTATTGAGAGTAGTCATAATCTGATGAATCAGAAGATGATGATGAAGACGACGAATCTGAAGACGATGATGAGGAGTCAGACGATGAAGAAGAGGAAGAATCAGACGAAGATGATGAGGAAGATGACGATGAATTTTCATCGTTTCGTTTATTCAATTTTGGCTGTTTCTTTTGTAAATTTGCACTGAACAATTGGTTGGCTTTTGGTGCATTGCTTGGTGCGTTACGACGAGCACGTGATTTACCATGACCGTCAGTTTGTTGTTGGTTTTTATTGTTTTGATTTCCTTGCTTTGCTGATTTTTGATTTTGGTGTTTTGATCGTTTGTTTTGTGATTCTGATGATGATGACGATGATGATGAATCACTTGAGCTTGATGAGTCAGACGAAGAATCTGACGAAGAACTGCTTGATGATGACGACGATGAGTCATTATTTTCACGGATATCATTATTTTTGTCAGATGGTAAATTATAACGATAGACAAGTGTCTTGACTGACACTGCATCAACTGGTCCATGAACTGCATCACTGTAATATTGTGCTGAAGACAATGTTAAATTTACTTGACTTACAACCATTGCCTTTTGATTGTTATCCAAAAAGTTTGGACTGATTACAACACGGTTGACGGTCTCAGTTGATTGAATTGTATAATTTTTCAATGATCCTGATATATGTACGCGACTGATTCCAGATTTCTGCAATACCAAGAAATTATAACTATTAGAGCAATGCGTTACTTGTAATTTAAACATTAGATATTTGACTTACGGAAAAGAAATCTCCCATTTGGTTTGTGTTTGGTTTCCAATCGTTCATTCCTTCAATACCAAAATGATACCCAAGATTTTGTTTACAGTTTGAATAATTCTTAGTCTTAACAATTTCATAGAAATCTTGACCACCATTTAAATGTGGCATTGGAATCCATTCTGAATATTGTTCAGCCTTGCGAAGCGATAATTTTTGGATATCGTATTGAATTTCACATTCTCCTGAAACGGTCTCTTCCATGGTTTTGTAAACAGCATTTACGCTATTGTTGTTTGGCAACAAATTATATTTGCTGTTGATTTTATTTCGGGCTTGTGTGTCGACTTGAATTTGACTCACGATGCCCTTGATTTGATTCAATTCTTCGTTGGTCACCGATTTATCGAAACCTAATGATCGGACAACATTATTTCTCAAATGAATGGCAAATGGCCGTTGGCTGAGTTTCATTGGTTCATAATTTAATTCACGTTTTGGAATATCAGCATCCCAACTATCTAATTCACAATGGAATTGAGCTTGTTCTGGACGCAATAATTGAGCAACAAGTTCATCACCGCTAATCGAGTTGACAACGAGTGTGGCTCTTGTTTCTACTCCAGCATATTGGCGTTTCAACCATTCATATGAGGTAACGGTTCTGGTTTGTACTTGGTATGTATACTGGTGGTGTGGTTGCCATGCAAGTAATGGAGCCCATAGCCCAAGAGCTGTAAAGTACAAAAAAATATCCAAATTAAAAATGTGACAAGAAAATCGAAGTGATTTCAGTGATGAATTTTTACGAACCTATGAAGCTAAAAATTATCTTGTTAAACATAATTTTTGGTCCTGTTCTACTAATCCGTCAACTTTTCGTTATATATTCACTTCAATTAAAATGGTTATTCTTTAAATCGAACCAAACTAGAACTGATGGCAATTCGAACGATTCCAACAGTTTATATATGCAAATCAAAATTGTAAAGTTTACAATTTGTAATCTACATCGAAACTCGTGTATAGTGGACACTTTGTATACATCATTTATAATTTGACGAGTTTGCAAAATTTCGTTTATAGAATATTTCTGATTATAAAAACTTTGTAATGTCAATTTTGTAATGCTTAGCCATACAATAAATATTATGCTCCCATTACATGTTGTCAGTTGTAGTAATCAAAACTATTCGTACAGTATTGTAATTGTTACTCACAAATCAATGACAAAATTTTGAAACAAAATGACACGGGGATAATTTATGAGCCATAAAATCAGCCTGCGTCACGATAAAATTATCAGTCGAATAGAGATGCATACTGCATTAATTAGTAATTAATTCAAGTTTACAAAAAGTGTTGCTAGTTTCTGATATATCAACAATAACAAATATGTATTCGATTACACTATTCTCATATTTTATTTACATTTACAATCTTGCTTTATTAGTTTATGACCTTGCGGTGATTGATTCCAGAAATTGCACATCAAAACTAATTACTCGTTTAATGACTTGTAATTGGCACATTTTATATTTTGATGACTATAGACGAATGATTGCGATAACCGTGATTTTATATTATTAGTTAGTGCATCAGATTATTAATGTGGCAATTGCAACTTAAACTGGTACATGAATTACTTTGTATTTTGTCAATATGTTTAATATTCGTTTCAACTTTGATTCTGAGGACTAAACACGGCACAAAATGGTTTCAGGTGATGAATTTTGAGCACATGTTGGTTATTATCACATTCATACGTGATAAATGCCAAGGAATGCAAGGTAAATTTACATCGGCCTCTGTCTTTGATCATCCCCATCTAACTCACGAACTAAACACTTCATATCCTAAAAATTACCTTGCGTTAAAAAAATTGCTAGTTTCCAGGTTAAGCAACAGACCATTGCACATTATTACATCGAACAAGCGCTCTAATTTTACCACTCCCTCTGCGATCGTTTAGTTGAGATTATTATACCATCTAGATATAACACTATTTCCCGATTAGTCTCAACAACTATTCAATTCATAATTTTCTGGAAAATAGCTGGCAATTGGCCAACCCAAATGGCATCCTTAGAAACTTATAATGTCCATCAGCAGTAATAAAAGCGTTATGAGTATTGAATCTGGAGTATTCTAAACTCATCGCTTCCTGGTAATATCCTGATGATTAATCCAAAACAGTGAAATAATTAGCTCCGAATAATCGTTGAAGGATAAGATCTTCCATAATCTCTAAAGGGGATTGGTCTTTCGCTATTATCGCGTATACCCGTCGATAATCTACTCACATTCTTTCCTCTCCTGTTTTCTTTTTATTATTATTAGTTTTCTTTTAACATAACCGTTCGATCATCTTTACTCATTCACGTCAACCACCGTACTATCGTTTTGTTTTCAAGTCCTTCTCTGTGTTATTTACATTCCAGGGTCGCACTCTACAAAATATGATATTTATTTTTGTAGTGGAGGACATTTTTGTGTTCGTGGAGGATGGAGGTAATTTCTTATGAAAGGAGGTCTGTCCTCCACAAAGAAGGGTGGGTAGCAAGCTTAGATCCGAGGTATCGGAAACTTGTCACACTTTCAAATCTGTGGTCACTATTTCTTGTTCTCATACGACAGGTAAAATATTTCAAACTAAGAGAAAGAGACAAAGAAGTCGTAGTTACAATAGGTCCACTAAAGCCGGCGTTCTTACTTCAGGATGCAGAAGATAAATCACTTCCACTGCAAAATTCACAGAAATCAAAACCTGCCGGAATAACGAGAGAAAACAAGATGTCATTAAACCATGGTAAAAAACTTTCGAAGACAGAAGATGTTAAATTTGAGGTGATACATTCATCGGGACGAGACTCACCGATACCAATGAAGACTAAAATAAGGCGACATGTTCACTTTCCTGGCTAGGATTCAATGGCCTAGTCATTCGTTAATCTGAAACCCAAATGATTACAGAAACGAATACTATTACAAATAACAACACAAACCGGACACCAACACAAATATCGACCCTTGGCTATCGTACACGGACACGAATTGGAAACTGGAACATCAGAACTCTTACAGAAACATCAAGTAGAGAAGGAAATGAAACGTTATAACATCGAGATTCTCGGCCTCAGTGAAGTCAGATGGAAAAACAGTGGAGAAATAAACACGAGCAATGGAAATTATATGATTATTCTCTGGTAGAGACGACACACATATGAACAAGGCGTGGGGCATATTAGCAACAAATAAAGCAAATAAAGCATTAATGGAATGGCAACCAGTTAACAGCAGAATTATAGTGGCAAGGTTCCATTCAAAAATAAGAAACACAACTATCATTCAGTGCTATGCCCCAACAGAAGATGCAGAAGATACAACAAAAGATGAGTTCTACGAGCAGTTACAAGCCACAATAGCAAGAACGCACAGAAAAATCACACAAGAAGATTCCAATGCAAAAATTGGTACAGACAACATCAACCTAACCTCTATCATGGGAGGAAATGCATTGGACTCTGTGCGAAATAACAATGGAGAAAAAGACTTGTCGACTTCTGTAGCACAAATCAATTGTTCATAGGCGGCAGTAGGTTTCCACACAAAAATATACATAAATACACATGGACATCACCGGATGGCAAAACTAAAAATCAGTCAATATTGATCACGTAATGATCAATAAAAAATTCCTCACATCACTACAAGATGTAAGAACAATGAGGGGCACAGATGTACACAGTGATCATCAACTGGTAATAGCACAATTCAAGATCAAGCCAGCAGCTGTGAAACATTCGAAGACAAATAGGAGGAAATTTAACACAAATAGTTAGAGAGACACTGAAACGCTCCAACTCAATCTCCAGTCTGAAGCCACCCATATAGAAGAAAGATGGAACCAAGCAGAAGAAGCCTACATCAAGACTGCCACGGACGTACTCGGCTACAGAGAATACAATCGGAAACCTTGGATCAGTGATGATACATGGCAGAAAGTTGAGGAACGCCATCAATTTAAGTTGCAAATGTGCCAACATAACACGGAAGAGGTGAAACGTAAATACGAAGAAACAGCGCGTCAAGTAAAGAAGATGGCAAGGAATGATCGAAGAAAATATACAGAAAGCATTCTCAAAGCTGCTGAAAAGGCAGCAGTAATCCAAAATATGCGAGCACTACACCAGTGTCTAAGAAAGGTCACTGGTAAAATTACAAATATACCACCTATAAGGGACGCTAATGGTCAAGTACTAACAACAGATGAAGCACAGTTAAAGAGATGGAAGGAATATTTCGAAGAAGACGTCGTCACCGACCCCGAAAATCTCCAGTCATCAATTGACATCAATAACGAAACTAGCAACACCCATCCACCAACGGAACGGGAAGTTAAAGATGTCATTAATAGACTGAAGAACAATAAGGCCGCTGGAACAGACAATATAACCGCCGAAATATTCAAAGGAGATTCATCTACAACTGCAAGCATATTAACACCAATAATCCAAGAAATCTGGAATTCTGGGAGAATCCCACTGAAATGGTAAGAAGGCTTGATAATTACGATTCACAAGAAAAGTGATCTAAGAGAATGTAAGAACTGGCGAGGTATCTCCCTCCTCAACACAACAATAAAGGTACTCGCAATGATCATCCTTGACAGAATCTCACCTACGATCAATGCAAAATTAAGAAACGAACAAGCTGGATTTAAACCAGGAAGAAGTTGCACTGATCACATCAACACAATCCGTGTCATTACTGAGCAATCCAATGAATGGAATTCACCATTGTATATGCTCTTCATCGATTTCGAACGCGCATTTAATACGATAAACAGGAACGCAATATGGCAGACACTTTGTGAAATGGGCATCCCAAAGAAATTAATTGAACTCATACAAGAAATGTATCGGGATGCTGGGAACCGAATCCAATATAACGGCAAACAAAGTGAAACATACTACAACACTAGAGGAGTAAGGCAAGGTTGCGTACTCTCACCAATGCTGTTCCTAAACGTATTAGACAGTGTAATGCGGAAACTAGATAACAAGTCCCCTAATGGCGTTCAATGGGGGTTAACTGGTAAACTCAATGATTTGGACTATGCAGACGACATATGCTTGCTCACACACAAACACTCCGATATGCAGCAGAAAGTGCAACAGCTATCAGATCTAGCTAATGAAGTTGGTCTCAAAATTAATATCAAGAAAACCAAGGCGATGAGACTCAACACAAATATAAATAACCACACCGATGCACATCAACAATATATACATTGAAGATGTAAATGAATTCGTATACCTTGGTTGCACAGTAACGAAAACAGGTGGAACAGAAGAAGACATACACAAACGTATAAATAAAGCCAGATATACATTCAACACGTTACACAAAGTCTGGAATACTTCTGTCCTGTCGCGCAAGACCAAGATACAAATGTTCAACTCATATGTGAAATCGGTACTACTGTATGGGTGTGAGACATGGAAGCATACAGGAAAAATCATACAGAAGCTACAGGTATTCGTAAACAGATGCCTTCGACGAATACTTAAGTGCTTCTGGCTTAACACGATTAGTAACATCAATCTGCACATAACAATATATGTCAGTCAGACATTGAGACCAAAATAAAGCGACGAAAATGGAGATGGATAGGCCACACACTGAAGAAGGCATCAAGTGATATAACGAGGATGTCATTAGACTGGAATCCACAAGGAAAAAGAATGGTTGGAAGGCCAGCAATGACATGGAAGAGAACGGTGCTAGCAGAGGCAAAACACCTGGGAAAATCATGGGCGGAAATAAAAGCAATAGCCCCAAATAGAGTAAGATGGTTCAGAATAGTGGACGCCCTATGCTCCTAAATTGGAGATAAAGGAAAAAAAAAAAGATCGACGTAAATGGCATTGTCACTAAAGGAGGAGTACTCTGTGGGTATTCCGTGAACCATTGTTATTATAATTATTATTAGAACAAGTACACTATCCTATCAACCGATTAAAACACGGTGTTGTTTAATAGATCATATCGGACTGTCAAGATTATACTACAAACGAAAATCCCGCCATCTTATGGAAATTGGTATGTTTTACACTATGCTCTAATGCATTGATTATACCGTTTTTCGTAGCCCAACTTGAATGAATTGCATATCAACAACTTTTGGTTTCACAAGACAGAACGATATGCCACGCAAATCGTAAAGAAATTGTGAAGTTCCTTGGCCACCAAAATGACAGGATTTAACACCACTTAATAATTTTTTCTGGGGTTATTTGAAAGGTAAGGTTTATGCTAATCATCCTGTAACGGTATGATCTTGGCTTTTGTAGTTTTGAATATTTTTATAATTTTACCGTTAGCAGACTCTTACTGTTTCTCTAGTGGAGCAGCACATTGCCGACTAGGTGGCAGTGGGATGGGGGTAGATATTTCTACCGAACACGTAAAAACTCGTTATGCTGCTTGTAAATTTTATCACTTTATTGAATTTTATCATTTTAATAAAATTAAATCATTTCATATATATTTTGAACATACAAACAAAGCGGTATCACAGTTTATATTGCTGAACGGAATGACCTTTGGATTTTTTTTTTTTTGTCACTTCATATCCTTATTATCAGGCCTCCACAAGGGAGGCCCCCATGTGCGTGACTGATTACATCATTCCAGATACTTTCAATTAGCAATACATATTGACACGATAGTTTTAACTGGAATCAACACAATCATTTAGACTCAATACAGAATAAAACATAATGGGACCTGAACCAAATCTCTCAACTCACTGGGTGTACCGTGTATACTTAATATCAAAAGAAGAAAAAATATATCCAGGGTTTTTTTTTTTTTTTTTGATAATTGACAACAACAATTTTAATTTTATGAGATATAACTGACTTAAGTATTAAATAAATATATAAATAGATCAAAATAAATATTTAAGAACTAAACAAATATAATTATAATTATAACATATACACATATGACCACATTAATAAATACATGTAACTAATAATAATCTTCAGCGTAACCATGTGGTCGATAACATTTTGGTATCTTTTTCTTGCAGAATTTTTCTGGGTAAGTTTTTTCGTTTTTTTCTTTTATCATAGATACTTTTAATAAATAAATAAATATATAAATAAATCGCTTACCAAGAACACAGCCTCACGGAATCACCGTTATATAAAACGACGAGCTGTTTCTATAATTTACAATAAATGAAACAAGGCTAAGAAATAATTACAATATATAACACAAACACAAATTTGCCTTGGTAAGCGCGGACAAAAATATACAATCAATACTTATGGGTCACTTATGGGTTGAGAAAAGTTTTGTTACCCTTTTCTTTTAATAATTATTTAATTATTTATTTATTTCTATTTTTAATAGTTTCTAAAAACATTAGTTTAAGTTTTTATGAAATAAACATCATTTCGTTAATGCACTAAATAACATTAGTATAAATCAGGGATGTGTGTCGACACGTCAACAATTATTGTCGACGTTGACGCGTCAACAATGCGTCAACATACGTCGACGTCAATTTCATGTCGACAATGACGTAATGTCAAGAAACAAAAATATTTCTTTTTTTTTTTGTTTTCTTTTTTGCTTTTTCTTCTCTAATTCTATCCGAATTTTGCGTTAATTTTTTATTTTGTTTTACTTTACAAGAGTAAGGTACCATAGTTTTACAACTAATGTGCCAACCAGCGACTCAGCAACAACTTTAAGTAATAATACGACATATTGAGTCCACATGTTACTGACCAGTGAAATGTTAAGAACTGAACGAAAATATTTCGTTTAAATCAATTGTCATTTTACAAAGTTAACAAAGCGAAAATTAGGGAACAAACTGTAGGAAATGTCAAATAATTTTATACTCAACCTCAAACCAAGAGAATTTGTTAAATTAGCCAGAAAAAGTAACATTTGTCCATTTCCGCAATGTTAGACTATAAGACGGATCCATATAGATATTAGATATCTTAAACCTTAATTTTTCTTAAGTTTGGGCGAAAAATGTGAAAAACGTGATGTTGTCGGTTTTACCTTTTACTTTAAATTGAGCAAGTGACTGATTTTCTCTTATCACAACTGCCGAACTGATTGAGTTGAATGACTTTAGGGAAAATAGAAATAACGGGTTTTCCAATAAGATATATATATCATTTTGATATTAAAAAAAACGAGTATTTATTAAGAAAAATCATTGAATGTTTAATTAAAGAAAAAGATATTCCATTAACATTTGAAAACGATATCAGCCAAATGGCCGCCACGACTACGTTTGCAGCAGCATATCCTTTTCATAAAATTTTCCATGACTAATTCGCACATTTGCGGCTGTATGTCCTCCATAACTTCACGAATTCCATCTTTAAGGTCTTGAATCGACCTTATATTTCACGTGCTCCCAAATAAAAAAGTTTAAAGGTGTTAAATCAAAAGATCTCGATGGCCAATTGTGATCATCTATTAGAGAAATAACACGGTCAGGAAACATTTCTTGTAAAATTGCGATTGTTTCGTTGCTTGTGTGGCATGTAGCGTCGTCTTGCTGAAAATAAACGTCGTCCACATCAATATCTTTCAATTCCGGCCATAAAAAATCATTAATCAAAGATCGACGAAGAATCGACAAACCTGAGTTTTTTCCAACACTACGGGCTACAGCAGCAATATTCTCGGTTGTTCTTGAGCGACGCACACGGTTTCGATTCTTCACATCACTAACTTATCCCAACAGCTCAAATTTTTCCACCAGTTTCAATATTGCCGGCCGAGAAGGTGCTTCACGACGGTCAAAAAGTGCTGTAGTTTTGCGAACTATGACTCCAAAATTTTCATCATTTTTGTAGTGAATTTTAACAATTTCAATGCGTTGTTGAAGCGTGTATCGTACCATTTTTAGTAATGGCGTAGTTTTTACTTGTCAAATGTCAAAACATGACAGCTTCAAAATTGACAGCTGCCCCAATAGCAGGCTATTTAAAATGAAACTTCTTTAAAAATATTAAAACCCAAATGTTTTTTGGAATTCGGCGGACATAAAAGTTTCTGAGACTTCTAGTTAGGCCAGAAAATGTTTAAAAATTCCAGCCAGTTCCAGACAACTTGAAAAAAAATTTCCAAATCATTTCCAAACAAATGAAAGTATTATTTTTCTATTTTTATTGTTGAATCGTCAACAATTCACGTCGACAAAACTTGTTATTGTTGACTCTACAAAAATGCGTCGACAATAATCGTTTTTTGACGTCGCACATCACTGTTTTAAATTCTTATGGTAATCTGCACACCAAATGTCTGAGCGCACGAGTACTGATGTCGTATATATACTAAATTAAAATTGCTTTTGTTGTTTCTTTTTGTTATGTTTTTTTTTTTAGATCGAGAAATGGTATCCGGTTTACCATATTCACCATGTACTAATTTTAGCTCATTAATTGTAGCTAATTGCAATGAGTTGAGTTAATCTTGGTACAGTGTCATACTAAATTATAATTCGAAATATACGCGCCCCTATAGATTAATATGAGTGATTCCAATTTGTAATGAGCGACTTTTGGGTGCTCGTTCCCTGGGTGCTCGTATAAAAATGTATGTTGTTCACCCCTGAGTCTTTTAAATTATATTAGTATTTATTTTTATATACCTGTTCATTTACCGTACTTTTTTTAATTTTTTTTTTAAATTGGGTAAATCGTGTTCGTTGTCGGGCATGATCAGAAAATTTTTAAAGAAGAGTTGAGATAAAACAATTGAAATTGGAGAAAGATATGTTTTGGTCATTGAAAAGAACAGACTAAAATTATTAAAAAAAAAAAAATTTCAAATACGTTTTTTTGTTAAATTGTTAATTTTGATAAGATCATATATTTTTAATAATTGTGAGTTTAAATTTGTACGATTGTGTGTTTAAAGTAAAAATTATAGTCGGGGAATATTTGCATACCAAAATTATTGCAATAGAACAACTAATTAATAAAGCCGATTTAAGACCACGTGATGAGCGCATCGAGAAAAAGTTTTTAGTTTATTGGGCAGTTGGAGGGTATCGATAATGAAACCAATATACCAGATAAAACGATGCCTTTGATTATTGATTACGACGGTTACATCGCCAACAATCTGGCCTCATGAGCTCAAAATTATGGCCTCGAATTTATAATATTGGCTGCTCTTCAGCAACACAAGTAGGTTAACCCGCAAAGAAATTATGGATACAATTGATTCACTGCACGATGAAAAAAATGGCGACAGTAAAATATGGACGAATTTTAGTTAAGTTTAATTATGTTATTTTATTTATTATAATTATTATTTTATTTATTTATTTAAGTTATATACCTATTTTTTCGTTTTATTAATTAACTTTTTAGTAAAGATTTTTAAGTTTTGTGTGTGTTCTTTTCGAATTTGTTGTATTTTTCTCTCGTAGTGATAAAATAAAATTTTTTTTTTCTATTTTTTATCGTGTTGTGATGGTTATGAGCCGGTTGCGTGCCGAGACTTGTTTTAGTGAACTCCGCCTTTCTGTCTTTCCCTTCCTTGCGGTTAGTCCAGGTCCCAAGCACGCCTTGCAAACCCCACCCCCATCAGCTTCTGAGCTCTAGCCAGCTATAATACCGCAGAAAGGCCTCTGCTGGGAGAATTTCTGTTAACGCCATCGGGGTGCGGATCCCAATGGTGTCGTTTTTAATAACACTAATGGGACTCGCACCTTGATCCGTTACAAATTGTTTAAACTTAATCAGTGTAACAATGAACTTGATTGAATCCACAAACAATTCAACAACTTAAAAACAACATTCGAGCCGAAATTGAGGTCATGGCTTGTTTACAACCATAATAAATTAACATGGTTACAACCATAATGAATTAAATCAGTTCGCCTCCCCTTTTTAGTACAATGATTATCTAGTACATTTTTGTAATTCCTTTTTTATTATATGTAACGCGTGTGTCGTTTTAGTTTTTAGTTCTTTGTTCGTGCTCGTGTAGATCACATCAAAAATATAATTTTTATCTTTGGAACAACCAATTGTGTTTTTTTTCTTTTCTACATCAGTTAGAAACATGGTCCTTCGAGCCGGATAGATTGACAGCAATTAATCATCGAGATTTAGCGGCGTGTTACAACGTAGTGTATAATAAAATCTTCGAATTATAATCATTTGGTAACCAAGTCAAGTAATTAAAATGATTACATAAATCAGCTGTATCAAAGCAAAAATCGTCATCGTCAGAAAACCGTTATCGTGTAAACTCCGTTAATATTCTAGAACCAACTATTTTACACGTAATTGAAAATTGGATCATCGAAAAGCAACAACCAACTATTTTACACGTGTAATTGAAAATTGGATCATCGAAAAACCACAACCAACTATTTTACACGTGTAAGTAAAAATTGGATCATCGAAAAACAACGGGTATCATCTTTAAGAATCGTCGAATATAATATTGAATATATCATCGGATCATCAAATAATGTTTTCTTCGGACTCGAATTGATTACGAGTATAGCTACGAACATCAAAATACAAGTGAATATTTTGGAAAATAAATTCATAATCATCGAGTAATAAAATTACAATCATCACTGGGAACATCAATCTACTAATCAACAGCATCTCTAATCTAACAATATCATTATTCGTTATACAGGTACGTGCATGTTTGAATTTGTTAAAAGGTGTTCAATTTGTTCAATTCTGTCCTCGTTCATCGAAAACTGAAAGGTTCGCAAGTAGTTGATTAGTTTCGGTGTTTCTTCGATTAAAATTAGGTATAACTTAAACCAAATTATAATATTGTAATAATGACCGACGTAACAATTTCCGAGTTGAAACGGAAACGTGGTGGCTATAAAGCAATTATTACGCATTTTCAAAATAAGTTAGATCGCAAAGAATTGGTAAGGTTAGCTGATTTTGAATCTGCTTTGCAGAGAGTAAAATTGATGTATAATAAATATTATGAAGTTCAAAGTGAATTGGAAGGTTTAATCAATAATGATAAAGACGATGCAATATTGGATAAATTTGTATTTGAGGATCAGTATGGTTTAGTCGAATCAGAGTTACTCACTCAAATAAGTATCTTCGAAAAGAATGCTAACGATGTTTCGAAACTAAATCAGTATAAGCTGCCGAATGTAGACTTACCAAAATTTGATGGATTACCAATAAATTGGCTTAATTTTAAAGGTATTTATTCAAAATTAGTGCATGACAATGTTAAATTAAGTGATACAACAAAGTTTTCGTATTTGATATCATGTTTGCGCGGTGGTAAAGCATATCATATAATAGAACCGTACCCGATTGACGAGGTTAATTACGTAGTGGCATGGCAATCACTTATTAATCATTTTGACGACGAAACATTAATTCAAGAAATTCACGTTAAAGAACTGTATGAAATAAAACGACCACAAGAAAATAATTGTGTGTCTCTTCAAACTTTTATCGATACGGTGAATAAACATTATATGGCTTTACATACTATGGATGAATATTTGAATGTGTTTAATTTATTCTTACTTCATCACTTGCTTGAGAAATTAGACATTATATCAAAGGTCGAAGTTTTAAAGAAAAAGTCCGAAAATCACAATAACTCGTTAACGTTTGAAGCATTTATTGAAATATTGCAGAGTCGTGTAAAAATTCTTCGCTCTATAAAAACTTCGGTATCCGGGAATGCGTCATACTCAAATACCAGCAAGCATAAGGACGGACCAGGATATAAGCCAAGGGTAGAGAAAGTGTTTATGTCCAAATATAGTGATATGTGTGAGTATTGTAAGGGGAATCACAAACTTCGTAATTGTCTGGAGTTTAAAAAACCGGATGTTTCACCGATGAAACGGTTTGGAATAGTTCGATCACTGCAACTATGTACCAATTGTTTGGACTCAAATCATAAGGTGGTTGAATGTCAAGATCAAGGATGTAGTTTATGTTCACTTAAACACAACATATTACTTCACTTCAAGGGAAACGGCTCAGGTGGTACATCACAGTCACGGAATAAATATTGGAATCATGCGTCACCAGGAAAAACGACCCCAATTCAATCAAGTTCGTCGAACGAAAATATTCCAAACGTACAATCTTCAACTGTGGCGCATAGTAGCATAGATGATAAAATGAATACTTTATTGAGTCAAGTGGTTTTACCTACTGCAATTGTGTGGGCTACAAGAGAAGATGGTACTGTTATGTCATGTCGAGCACTGCTAGATAGTGGGTCACAATCTCATTTTGTGACCGAACATATATGCCAGTTAACGAATATTAAGAAAAACCCTACGACGGTATCAATAGTAGGTATTAATCAAAGGTCGAGCAGCATTAAAAGTAGTGTGTTGATTAAAATTCAGTCAAGAACTTCAAATTACGAAATTTATTTAAAGTTCTTAGTATTACCAAATATCACAAACAACCTGCCATCAAACTATATACCAGTAAATACGAAAGATATACTGCAGCAGGTACCATTGGCCGATCCGTGGTTTTATAAACCAAATTCCATTGACATGATTTTGGGTGCAGAGATTTTTAATGAAATCGTTTCACTCGAAAAATTGGTGTTATTCAAGGAAATGCCACCATTTATTAACACCTTATTTGGTTATGTCATCGCGGGAAAATACAGTCCACTACAAGCAATGGAGTCACCCTCCAAATTGAAAAGCTACAATACAAATCATTCGTCGACATTTGTTTGTACATTGCAAGAACTGTCCAATCAAATACAAAGGTTCTGGGAACTGGAATCGATAAAATCACAGCAAAACTATTCGATTCAAGAAAAATTATGTGAAGAGCATTTCACAGACAATGTTACACGGGATTCAACTGGTCGGTATGTCACTTCATTGCCATTTAATAGTAAAATCAAAAATATTGGTGACGCAAGCAACGCGGCTATGGCCCAATTCAAAACACTTGAAGCCAAATTAAAAAGAAATCCAAAATTGCAAGTTCAATATTGTGAATTTATTAACGAGTACATTACTCTACAACATATGGAAGAAGTTGTTGATCCAAATGTCATCACAAATCCATATGGAAAATCATTTTATTTACCACATCATTGCGTATTAAAGGAAGCCAGTACTACGACCAAACTACGTGTAGTTTTCAATGCTTCGCAACGATCATCAACTGGAATAACCCTCAATGAATGCTTATTAGTAGGACCCACTATACAACAAGACCTCTGGTCCATTATCATGAGATTTCGTAAGCACCCGGTTGCTTTCTGCGCTGATATTGCGAAAATGTATCGCCAGGTAAAAATAAATGATTCCGATTCAGATTTTCAACGCATTTATTGGCGGGAGTCTAGTGAAAACGAAATAAAGTGCTATAAATTAAAAACCATTACCTATGGTACAGCGTCAGCACCATTTTCTGCTATACGAACATTACATCAGTTGGCAGATGACGAAAAGGTTAATTATCCTGAAGCGTCGATTATACTTAAACGTGATTTTTATGTGGACGATGTGCTAACAGGAGCCAATTCGATTTCAGAAGCATCAACATTAAAAACTGATTTAACAAACTTATTGAATAAGGGTGGTTTTGAGTTACGAAAGTTTGTATCAAACGAGCCGTCTATCTTATCAAGCGGAAATGAATTAAGTCAAAATGTTTCGGTCTTAGGTTTACGGTGGGATTACAGAAATGATAATTTTCAAATGCATTTTGATCAATTCGAAATAGACAAACCCAAAGTATATACTAAGAGAATGGTGTTATCAGAAATATCGAAATTATTCGATCCACTAGGAATATGCGCTCCTATGATCTTCATTGCAAAATTATTCATGCAAACGTTGTGGTCACACACAGAGTTAAATTGGGATACTGAGTTGCCATCCAACTTAAAAGAATATTGGGTTCAGTTTAAATCTCAATTAGTACAATTAAAAAGGATCTCATTCCCTCGAACCATTGGAATCCAAAAATATAAAAGAGTTGAGTTACATGGCTTTGGAGATGCTTCGGAGAAAGGCTATGGATGTGTAATATATATTCGTATCATTGATTTGGATGATAATATAACTCTTCGATTATTAAATGCAAAGTCACGAGTGGCGCCTCTTAAAAGTCAAACAATTCCAAGATTGGAATTGTGTGCTTCGTTGTTATTAGCCGAACTTATGGAAAAAACACTAGGCATAATGGAAATAAATTTTCAGTCTGTTTATTATTGGTCTGACTCGGAAATCACACTTTTACGAATTAAAAGTGAACCGTCGAAATTCGTGGTATTTGTAGCCAATCGTCTCAGTCAAATCCAAGAATTATCATCGCCGAATGATTGGCATTTTGTTCCTACAGAAATGAATCCTGCCGATTTAGTGTCGAGAGGACTTATGCCAGAACAATTTGAAAAATCAAGTTTATGGTGGGATGGTCCACAATTTCTGTATTTAAATCATGAGTTGTGGCCAAAACCATCGGCAACCAAAATTAATGAAAATGTGGAATTTGAACTGCGCAAAAATCAAACAGTATTGGTCAGCCATATTGCCAATTGGAGTGTATTTGAAAAGTATTCATCGATTAATAGATTACTGCGAATTACAGCTTTATGTAAACGTTTCATCGACAATTGTAAATCGAAACGAGAAAACCGAAAAGTTGGAAGAATAACCACACATGAGCTCGAAAGTGCAACGAAACATTTAATTAGAACCATACAACAGTCTGAGTTCGGTGATGAGATAAAAACTCTTCGCAAATCACAAATTGTTTCACCTAAAAGTAATTTAAAGTCACTGAGCCCATTTTTAGACAATGAAGAGCTTCTAAGAGTAGGAGGCCGATTACATCACGCCAATATTCCATACGATTCACAGCATCAATATATTTTACCAGCATCGCATGCATTCGCAAAATTGTTAACTCGATGCGAGCACGAAAGAATGCTACATTGTGGCCCTCAATCATTGTTGTACAGTCTTCGATTGAAATATTGGATCATTGGAGGTCGGAATTTATGTAGAAAAACTGTGAATAATTGCATCAAATGCTTTAGGGTGCGACCAAAAATAAATTCACAAATTATGGGTGATTTACCAAATCCTCGTGTCAATCCATCGAGACCATTTGCCATTACGGGGGTGGACTTCTGTGGGCCATTTAATATTTGTCATCAATTACGAAAAAAGATAATGACGAAAGTATATGTAGCACTGTTTATATGCTTTTCCACGAAAGCCATTCATATGGAAATCGTTGATAATCTATCAACGCAAGCGTTTATCGCAACACTTCGACGTTTCGTAGGTCGCAGAGGACTGTGTTCTCACATATATTCGGACAATGCGACAAACTTTGTGGGCAGCCAAGCAGAGCTGATCAAATTACAAAAATTGTTTTCGGAAGAATCTCATCAACGACAAATCGATAAATTTTGTTCGTCAACTAATATGCAATGGCATACAATTCCTGCTAGATCCCCACACTTTGGAGGACTGTGGGAGGCGGGTGTCAAAAGTGCTAAACATCATCTAAAATGCACCATTGGTCAAACATCATTTTTATATGAAAACCTTCCACCAATGAAGTGGAGTATTGGACGGATAGTAAAAACGTTCCTCGGTGATGATAAAAAAGTACGGGTAGTACTGATTAAAACCGGAAATGGCGAATTCAAACGAGCTATAACTAAAGTCAGTGTATTACCAATCGATCCAATTGCATCTAACTCTCTTTAGCGTTGTTGCAGAAGGTTATAGTCATTTTTGTTTTATATGAACCGTATTTCTTTGTATATAACTATGTAGTACAACTTGCGAATCTTATCTAGACGTTCCTTTCAAGTTTGGTCTGTATATAATGAACACATTTTATCAACAATTCAGACGTGCTCGTATTTGGTGTATAGTATTATGTTATAACTTATAAGTAGTTATGTAAGAAAAATATTAAATATTAGTAACTTGTTGAAATTAATTATTTCAAGGAGGCGGGCATGTTTACAACCATAATAAATTAACATGGTTACAACCATAATGAATTAAATCAGTTCGCCTCCCCTTTTTAGTACAATGATTATCTAGTACATTTTTGTAATTCCTTTTTTATTATATGTAACGCGTGTGTCGTTTTAGTTTTTAGTTCTTTGTTCGTGCTCGTGTAGATCACATCAAAAATATAATTTTTATCTTTGGAACAACCAATTGTGTTTTTTTTCTTTTCTACATCAGTTAGAAACATGGCTTTTATTGGAAGAAGTCATCAAAAATTTTGATGTTCAAATGCAGGCCTGTAAACGAAGCCGTGGTGGGCCTAGGAACGATATTGTTTTTCATACATAAACGACATAGAACCATCTTTCAGTATCAATAAAAAAAAATTGACTTTTCATCCTAAAATGTGTGTTTTATTTACAAATAGAAAAAGGACTAACAGATGGCCCACCCTGTATTTGAGCTGCAGCATTTTAAACTTTTAAATTTAAATTTTAAAAATTGGTTGTTAAGACATCAAGTTTTTAAAAAATGTTTGTTATCTTTGTTTAAAAATGCATATTGCTTACTTCATACGTTGCTCTGCTTTTGCACGCTCTAAGCGTCTCAGTTCCTTGAGTACCACCGCCGTCGTGTGGCAAACATTCTACATTTCTTCCGAAACGAGCATTAATTCAAATATGTTTTCAGGTGTTGTGCGCTGCCAAAGGACATCCGACAGTTCTCTACGAGTTGTCTCAAACCGTGGACATTGGAAGAAAACGTGTTCCACATCTTCATGTGGTCTTTTGCAAGTCGATCACTCTAGTGTGTCGGAATGCTTAAATATGTAAAGGTATACACCAAAACAGCCATGCCCACTTAACAACTGCTTTAGGCAGTAGTTAAGTTAGCCATGCCGCTTATTCATTTCGATGGATGATATGAGCCGATAGGTCCACCGGATCTTTTCCGAGCTGTCCTAGCGTGTTTACCATTCTGTCTGAATTGTAATGCGTTATAATGCTCTTCTCACTGATTTTTCACGATGTAGGTACCATTCTTTTCTCTCTTTTGCAAGTAGATTGATTGGAATCATCCCCGCAATAACGAGTGTTGCATCATTGGATACTGTGCGGAAACCACATATAGCACTTAACGCGCTTAAGCGGTACACTAATACGAGCTTACGTCTATAAGTTTCAACGTTCATCGCATCACACCAAACAGGTGAGCCATAGAGGATAATGGAGATTACCACGTTAGCCAGCAGCATCCTACGACACTGTCTAGCTCCACCAGTGTTGGGCATAATGCGGGAGAAGGCTGCAACCACTTTAGCAGCTTTTCTACCCACTATCATTAGGTGCTCCTTAAAGTATAAGCGTGCATCAATTTCAACACCCTATGGTATCGTAATGAACACTGCGAGGGTATTGTGATTCCGCCAATATCAATATTTATAGTTTCTCTTACCTTCCTATACAGGTATTTAAGTCTGCTTCAGTTTTATGGCCAGTTGGAGTCCGAATGATATCAACCACCTTTTGATAATTATAATGATCGACCAACACACCTCCATTATTTCCTCTAAAGTTTTCGCTACCACGACAGCAGCTACATTGTCCGCGAAATCCACAATTTCAACATCATCATCAGAACGCTATCGTACATAATGTTCCAAAGTATGTGGTTCTTGATGTCCAGGGCGACCACGGCGCAGTATGTTTTAGAGCCTCCCTTCCATCTTGTGCCAAAAGTAGCTTTCTTGGCGATTTCATCCACGTGTCGATTGCGCGAATTGTCGATCTCGCCTTTCGAAATCTTTACTGCAGCTGAGCGCGGTCTCCGGCCACTGATAACTCCAACGTCCGCTTATGAATCATGCGCTCTAATACTTTGTCAGCCATATCCAGCATGCACAGTGATCGGTAGGATGATGGCTCACCTGGAGTGTTCTTTATTTTTGGCTATAACACCAAATATTGCCTGTTCCAACGTTCCTGGAATACCTCTCCCTCAGACAAGTGTTGTAAATTTCTCTAAATTTATCAGGTTTCACATTCTGCAGTTTGCTGCAGGAATAATTCTGTTACAATTTTGTTTAGTGTTATTTTGTTTAGTGTCCTTCCAGCATTGACGCTTACTCGCTTTGATTGCCTGCTTAAATTATTTTCGAGCATGTAGGTATTTTCCAGGCGGGCTAGGATAGGAGTCTGTACCCAGGCACGCTGGGATTTTCTCACTGCAAGATGACACATCCGGCGCATTTGTGAGATCTGCTCATTCCACCACTATGCTGGTGGATGACAGCCATCTAGGATTCTTTTTACCATAGTTGCATTGCAGGCGTCAGTAATCACATTCATCATCTGTGCTGTTTTTACATTAGCAGTTCCCGGGAGGTTCAAGTTGTCCAAGAATAGCGTAAATAGATCTTCCTTAAACGTTCTTGCGTTCCAATCCACTGGTTTTCTTGCAGTCATGACTCACATCAAGCAGCTGCTGCCAAACGCCAGATCAATCACAAAGGAGGCACCACTTTTATGAAAAGTCGGTCACTAGCATTGAGCAGCACAACGCCTATTGAGAAGAAAGCTACTAGTAGCGCCACTTCTCTTCTGTTTGTACCTTTACTTCCCCATTCAGTTGCCCAGGTGTTAAAATCACCAGCAATGATAACAGGATTTCGCAATTGGACCTCAGCAATCAATTGGTCCAAGAAATACTCAAACTCTTCAATTGTGGCACTAGGTGGTGCATAACAACTGTAGTTATGTAAGCCGTCAACTTTTAGATGCACAAATCCCGCGTTAGGGTTATTAGCCCACTCATATGATCCGTTTGTTACAGGCCCATATGGCCTGTTGAGTCGGTTGCCCAGTTACACCCATCCATAATTTTGTATTGTTCGCTCAATATGGCAACATCAAATCTAGTTTCATACTCAGATTGGACTAGTACGTCCTTTATGGGCACATTTTTCCGCGAATTCATTAGATCACCCACCCAATATGTACCTTGCCCATCATTTTGGCTATCGAACTTGGTACAGTCATCACTGCAGTTTGGGTGCCTCTATAGGCAGCTCTCAGTGATTTGATACAGTCTATCGGTAGTTCTTCGGCATCCACAAATTTATCTATAATCGCCTTATGTACTTCCGCCGTTTATGTGGCCTAATCGTTGTCTTTAATTTCAACCATAACTTCATCAGTCTTTGATAACGTTTGGGTTTTTGCATTTTCGAATTTTCTAATGCAGTTTGAAATTCAAGCTCCTATGGGTGTGCTTCTCCTAGCTTAAGTAGGAGGTCACCCTTTGGTGTCCTACTTACGTGAGTTACCCTATTAGAGAGGTCGTTCAGGTTAGGATCCCTTTTCATTTTCATAAGCATCTCAGCTTATGAGAGAGTTCCACTTTTCGTTATATTAATTGCATTCGGGCGAGGACGTAGGATTCTTGCACGTTTCTTCCGTGTTCTTTGTTTTACCATCCCTCAGTTGGGGCCCACTCTGTTGTCAGAGCTTGCTAGGTTCAGCTGGATTCTCATTGGAACTCTTAGCTACTAGAACTAAAGTCTTGTAGCGACCATCGCTACACAAACACAAAAATTATTCAGATATTTCGTGCACATTCATATAATTCGCTAACGCTACATGTATACACTGTACATAAATATATATATAGAGCGTAATATAGCATTTACACATAGCACTCGGTCGCCATGGCATGATGAGATGACATTTAATTTTTAACCAAATTCCTCATCAGATCGAAACTGAGCTTTGCTTCGCACAACATCCAAATCTGAATAATTAAACTAACGACACAACATCCACCGTCGTTATAGTCTCGACCACTTTTTGTTTCCCTTTCTTTCAACTGACCATCCACAGTTGAGGGAATTATTATATTTTTTTTTTTTTGAACCGATTTTCCTTAAGTTGAAAAAAAAGTGAATATATTTTTTTTAAGTTGTTAAGAAACAACTTAAAAAAAAACATATTCACTTTTTTTTAATGTTTTACGATTTTTCTTAAGTTGGAAAAGATATATTTTGAGAAATTTTAAATTCTGACGTAACTAAAAGTGGTTAAATATTGTTGGTTAAATATTATGTAAAATTTTAATGTAAGCAAACAAAAAAAAGATTAACGGGTTAGTTCCGAAAAAAAAAATTAAAAGCAAAATATTTTTATTATCCAGTTTCTTCTCTATCGCCAAACGGTCACGCTTGTCAGTAGTTTCACCCACTTGCAACGCCCTACTTGGCATTGAACGTTACAAGGTGACCACGATAAAACTACGCACTGACCACAATAACACAATTGGTATAATCGTTTTTTAATTGGTATTTCTGGTCAAACAGTCCGACGAATAAAACTCTCGTATGTACATGCTAATGACAGACACTATGAGAAATAAGCAACCTAACTAAAAAAATTGAACTCATCCAAGAAATGAACCAGGATGATGGGAACCGAGCTCACTTCAAAGGCAAATAAAATGAAATATACCACAACCCCAAAGAGTAATACAAAGATGTGTACTCTTGCCACTACTGTTCCAAGTATTATTATACCGTGTCGTGCGTAACTTGAGTAATAAATCCAATGGCATTCCATCTCGACCGACAAGAAAACAAAACCAGAAGAACATTCAACATATACTACACAAAGTATGCTGTGAGACTCAGACTACGTTAACCATCTTAAACCTGAGGAACAAAGGGGAGGACATCGTTCCGTTGGATAGTGAAACGAAAATGGCTTCCAAAAGCAAAAGAAGAAGGTCGAACGAACAAAATTCGCCTATTGAACACGCCCGAAAGAAAGGGAAACAAAACGCTTTATATAAGGATTTTCCTAATATAATAATATAATAATACTAATAATATAATAATACTAATAATAATAGTGATAGTAAATCTAATAGCATCCATAAATGAGAAATTCGACCTTAATAAAAATAATAGTAACAGTTCTAATATCTTCATAGCAACAGTGATAATGCAATAACGTTACCAACATAATCATCAGCATCATAACAACATTATCATCAATCAACAACAACAGATGATTAAATAGATGATTGTTTTTCTATTATAGTTAAGATTAATTAAGTATATTTTATCTTATTAATTAAGATAGTTAAGATTTTGTTTTTTTTTTCCATTTCTTAGTTACGTTAGATAAGTATTTGATCGGTTTCAGGATATTAAATTTTTTTTCTTTTAAAAAAATTGTCGTGAAATTTTTTGTAAGAAGCATTATTTTGTTTTCTCTCTCGCTCTCACCATTCATATTGTTATGTTTGTTAAATTTCTCGTTTTGAATATAATGAATGGTTAAAATCATCAATAAGGATGGGTTGGTAAGTTGGGACACCGCGTGTAAGGTAAGTTGGTCCATGCCTTGATATCTTTCTGTCTTTCTCTCTCTCCTATACTTTCCTCTCCCGTGTGGTCTAACAAGCTACAATCTATCTTCGGCAATCCCATTGCCAAGCTCCTGAGCTTTAACCGGCCAAGATGACCACGCCAAAGCTCTAGATTGTAGAAACTAAAAATTCAGTAATGAATGCCAAGTTTTTTTATTTATATACAGTGAACCTGCCTAACAAACCAATCCGTTACAACCTCACAGTGGTTGATTTAAAATAAAGCTATAACTTTTTAGTGATAACTGTAAATTATGTGCTCCTCCCATCGTTTTGACATCCTATAATGATGTGCGAAATTGCTTTCAACCATTGCCTATAGATAAAATTATAAGTGTTACCGTAGAATAATCCGATTGGGTTAGGTTAGATTGAGGTATTCAAAAGGACGATGCATAGACACATATGGTCCATAGCCTTACCACAGAAATTGCTACTCCATACTACCTTCCTGAAACCAATTTCAGCTGCTCACGAAGCAGTAGATATCTCCTACGCTCAATTTACTGAGATTCGTTAGATCGCATAGGAGATATTTACTTTTAAGGTAAGCCTTTATCTGTCTTTCTAGAATTTTATAAAAATTACATTTACTTCAGTTCATTTCTTTAAAATAGGACATAGTTCAAGGCTACTTTTAAAAATCACCACATGCCAGGGAACAGTAAGATCAATGGTTTTTTGAATATTGGCAGGAATAATGCCATCCAGACCTGCAGACTTGAAAGGCTTGAAACTGTTCACTGGCCATCCGGTCATTGGAGATAACTTGGAATGACAGGACAAGTGGATAATATCTTACGTAGCCTAGCTACCTCAGAGGATCCTGTATTTTATCCCAAAAGAGTATCCAGGCATTGCTTTTTGGCATTGATTTATGGCACTTCTTAGTTCATATTTATACGCTTTGAGGACCTGCTTGTAGGAGTCCCAGTTCAGGACACTTTTGCCATCGTGCGGCAAGAACGCTGATATAAGCCAGAGGTTTTCTTTAACGACCTTGATGCTAGCTGCTACTACATCTGCATCGCTGTAATTTGCAAGCAGAAAGCTATTTAGTCGACTTTTTGCAAGAATGCATGATCGAATCCTACCTTCTTGCTGTACAAACAGTAATTTGTAATTGGGAGCTCCGAGCCAAAGAACTCGATTTTCATTGACCCATGGTTCTTGAACCAAGACAACATCAACGTCATATTTTAATATTTGGAGCCACAGAGCAGCTGACGCTGCCGTACAGTGACGAAGGTTGATTTGAATAAATGTAAGCATTTTAATGCTTAGTTTCAACCTTCACTACAGTGGTACCAGATTCTGTAGAATAAGAGTCCAAACCGAGTCCGCAAAGTGACTCCATTAAAAAGAACAACTCAGTGCCCAAAGTCGTCCCCTCTGTCCTATCTGGATACGACTGCGTGTCAATTGGGTCCTTAGACGAGGTTCCGTGCATTGCAGAAGTACTTTTATCTAGTTCTTGTGTCCCTGACTTAGCAGCCCCATTCTTTTTAAAAACTTTTAAAGTGACTGCGCTAATACCGTAGCTTACCACACCACCCCTCTTGGCTAGTACCGCCAATGATGGCGTATTTATGATGATGACAACCGATCTGTTGGCCTCTTTTGCTTCCTCCACCCTGGCTATCTTCCAGTTAAAAGTTGGCAAATCCGGATTGCTGATCTGCAATAATTCCAAAATAGTCTTTGAATTACTGGGTTCTACTGGATTTCACGCCCGAGCTCTCGGCCTACTAAGGATATCCTCCAACAAAACAACGTCAAACCTGGCTCCAGACAAATCCTCTCCAAGGCTGCTAATCGCCTTTTTGGAGAGATTTAGAGATTTCTGCTTGGCACAGCTGCCAATTTGACATGATTCCTATACCAACCTCCATCCCGGCCCATAGGAGCTCAGTTAACATGCAAATATTAATACAAATATCAATTTTGAAATTTCTTCAGATCCTGATGTGGTATTCAAGACGTCATTCTGATTGGTCTCATTTGTCACGGGCGTTAAAAACTAATAATCCAAGTGATCCTGCTCATCAACCAACTTTAAATGAACATTTTTTGGCCTTCACTCAAATTTTACACCACAGCGAAAAAAATGTATAACAGTTAATTAGAAATAGGTAAAGCGCAGACAATTACGCGAACCCATTAATTGACCGGAAAATTATATACCAATAAATTCTTTTATAAAGAAAATTTTTTCATATTTTTACATTTTATGTTTTGCTCAAAATTAAAAAAAAATAAATAAATAATTAATCTATCACCTAAAAAATATCGTAGTCCATTTCCATAAAAAAATGTAGTCGGTCCATATAAAATTTCGCTATCGTTTCCCTATGCTTGGCAAGCCTTTGGCACATTGAATTTAATAGTTTGTGTTGCTTTCCATGATTTGGTATTTGGATTTTTACCTTGGCTAACATGGGCCTTCAATGATTTGGCGTGTGAGTCGTTTTCATCCATGCAGTGAACATCGACGAATTTTTCGATGGTACCATGTTGCTTACATCCTGATTTACATTTTGGTAATGGACGCATGCTGAAACATATTTTGCCATTTTGTTGTGTAACATATGTTTGATATTTGGTTTGTCCACATTTTTGTCCTGATTTCTCATTTGATTCAGATGACGAAGATGATGAGCTATCGGATGATGATGATGATGATGATGATGAGCTATCGGACGATGATGAAGAGCTGTCAGATGAAGATGAGGAGCTATCAGACGATGAGCTATCGGATGATGATGAATCTTGTCCTCGTTGTTTTCTATTTGAGTTCTTGTTGATCGAGTAGATATCGTACCAGTTACGGTTTTGTTGACGTGCGTGGCATTGACCTTGACGACCATAATTTTTGCCTTCATTCAATTTTTTACCATCACTGGTCAATGCGTAGCTGGCAACGAAATCTTCTGGATTTTGTGCAACACAGTTATCGGCGGTGGTAAAATCATCATTTGAATCACCAGTAAAAGTACCACATAGACCACGGACATCATCGCGATATTCATATGAAACCTTAGTTTTGACACGTTCCCCATCATAAATGATTTGAATGTCATCACCGTCAATGTCTACTTGGCATTCTCCAGTTGGCAACACATATACTCGAATGGCGGGTTCATCATCATCATTATCGTTGTTGTTGTTGTTGTTGTTATCGTTGGAATATAGCTCAACTAAACCATCTTTGGAAGATAATTCGTTGGGTTTTTGATTATTGATTGAGATAATCACTTGGTTTTGGGATGAGGATGGTTGCAAATGAACAACCAAATCATCACCATTTTGTTGTTCATAAATGATTTTGACTTCACGTTGTTGTTTGCTGTCCTGTGTTTTTAGGTTACGGACAATAACAGCTACACGTGAATCATCGTCGTTATTGTAGTTGCGACGTGATTGTTGTCCATCTTGGTCATTTGAGTTTTGAGTCATCAACATCATGTTCCAAGCATCGTTGAAATTGTGTGGAAGGTTGTATGTGCTGTTATCAAATGTGTTGATGTAGTGACGATCGACGACACATGTTGCTAAAAAATGGAGAATAAATTAAGTTAAAATGGCTGTAAAATTTTGAGTAACGGAACAGATGATTATAAATCACTTACGTTGTGTTTCTTCCTGGTTGAAAGCGTGCATTGCAATACGTTCATTCCAATCGTTATTTGGGTGAATAGCGAGTATGGCACGGGTCCATCCATTAGTTGGAATATTGTTGAAAATGGTACGTAATTGTGGTGCATGGATTTTAACTTCGGCAGCTTGTAAATCTGATGAGAAATTACCGGAAACTTCTAATAATCCGGATTTTCCTGATTGGAAACTTTCATCTACATATGGATATTGGTTTTGACGGCACCATGCATATAAGTTGTATGCGAATTGTTCGAGTTGTTTTGGTACTTTGCCGTATTGTACTTTGAAATAGTATTGATCCAAAATGGTGGCTTGTTCAGTAGCATTTTGACAGGCTGATAAATGATAGTCACCGTATTGCATTTGTGATTGGCACAATTGTCCCAAATCTGATCGTTTGATGTATTGGCGACGTTCATTTGATCGTTGCATTTTACCTTGAATTGAGATTTTGTTACCATTTGAGCAGCTATCACCATAGTTTACTTGAACATTGAGCGATGATGTTGGATCGAATTTCAATGCATCTTGGAAGTTCAATTGTGGAGCATTTGGATATTTGCTTGAAACGGTAGCGCATACCTCATAATTTTGGCTATCAGCTGATTGTTTATGGAAATAGAATAAAGTTTTTGATTTTGGATCAACAACACTATCCGCTTGAGCAACTGTTGCAATGTATCGAGCAATGGTGTTTGGTGTAGATCCCTTCTTGGCGGCAGTTCTTGGATGTTCTGTGAATCTGGCTGAAATATCAACAACACTAGCATCAGCGTTGCGAATACCATTTTGAGAGTTTTGTAAAAATTCTTCTTGCCTCTTTTGGCTACTGGATGATGTTGGAATTGCCATGTTGTCTGAACCATCTCCAGATATTGTAGATGGTCGGGCATGGGATTTTGTTGAAGCTCTAGAAGACGTTTGAGAATTCACATTCACTGTGATTGTGATGGCATGTGCGTTTGAGCGCGAACCGTCATATGTCAAGTTGTAGCAGTAATATTCGTTGGTTTGTGATACTCCGGCAAATAGTAAAGCTGAAATTGGATCGTATTGTTGTAATCGCTCATACATTTTATAGGCTGCTTGATTCATTGAATCACCACTTGGTGCATATTCTTCAGTGTCTCCCTTGAAACGGAATTGCATTCCAGTATTTTTTTTGCCAAATTCCAAATCCATTTGTTCCCGATCGTTGACTTGAATCAATTTAACATCACCGACTTCTGCGATTGGATCGGTGTCTAAGATGTCCTTGCGAGCAGTGTATGGCCAGTTACCTAATTGAAGAATATTAGTACTATCGTGAGTGTTCATGGCGCTAATAGTGAAGTTCCATTGATTTGCGTTATCATTTGGTGTATTGAATTCAAAGTTGAATGGTAAGTTCAATTGGAATTGTTTTTGGGTACCAGCAATGTATCTTTGATGATCTCCCAATGTCATGAATCCTACTTGAGCATCAATCATTGTTGAATAGACCATGTGAATTTGTGCTGATACATTGTAACCATTTTGTTGGTCGTTAGCTTGTCCATGTTGTGATTGGTGCTTATTGATGTTGTCGTTACTGTTACTGTTACGAACTTTTACACTTCCACCAATTTGTACAAGGGTTGGTACTTTCAATGAGTAGCTAAATATATTTCCAGCTTCCAATGGGAATCCAAGAGTGATTTGCTTTTGATTGTAGAGTTTTGTGTAGTTGAAGTTTGTGCTGTAACGTAATGATCCAGTAGCTTGTTGTAATTTTTCTTGGATATCTTCCAAAGTTCGTTCATCGAATGCGAAAAACCGTTTGGCTCCTAGGGCAGACAATAAAATCGATCCTTGAAGTTCTTCATCGTCATTGTTGTTGTTATTATTTTGTTGAATATTCACGAGCTTGGCCAAACGTTCAATGCTCCATGGAGATTGTTTATCGCTTGATTGTTTATGTTGTTTATTAGAATTATTGTTTGACCAGCGGCCATTTCTTTGGTTTTGGCTGTCATTGTCATTATCATTGTTAAAATCACCGAGAACATCAAATAGATCATCAACTGATGAAACCATAGCATGGAAACGACCATATTTCGATTGATACCCAGCCATATCAGCTTGAACATTGTAGTATATTGATTTTGGCCATAAGCTATCTTGGCTACCAATATAGCTTAGTTGTTGTTTGTATGCCAAATCCATTTCATCGACGATATAATCACGTAAATTGTATGCAGAATATTGAATTCCGAGTTCTGGTTGATTGTTTTCGTCCAAAATATGAACAGCGGCTTTAGCGTTTGATGCCAAATACTGGTAGTTTGGATGGTCTAATTCGGCGGCAGATCGGATTGCGGTTGTCACTGCTGATTGAACATGTGGATTTTCATTTTCATCTTGTGTCATTTGTGCCATACGTTGTAACATTGATGTTGATGGATTGGTTTTCATCAATAAGAATACGGCAGCGCATCGTAATTCATGGACTTCATTTACATTTTGGTAGATTCGGTATAAAATTGATTGGGCCAATTTTGGATAAGTTTGCACCAATTTGTCGAGGGCAATAACGATTGACAATCTTTCGAATTTAGTTAATTTTGCTGGATTTTCGAGGTATTCTTCGAAGACATTTAAAATTTGTGGATGTCCCAAATTTCCGAGTGCACGGATATATACTAAAATTTGATATCTGTCATTTTGTCCAACAGCGCGTTTCAATTCTTGGTTGAGGTATGAAATAACATCACGAATTACAGCGGAACTGCTTCGTGATCCGAATGGTCCAAAGCTGTGTACTGGATAGTAGATTTTAGCTCCATCATCGTTGACTTGTGATCGGTAGAGTAAATCAGTTAAAGCATACAATACGGTGGCGTTTAATCCACGTTGCTTTTGAACATGCGAGCTAGTGGCAAGCGACAAAAATTCTTTCATCACTTCATGTGTTGGATACCGCATAGTGGTTGGTAATGTGGCAATAATTTGTTCGGCTTCTTCTCCTTCGATTTGACGATTGTTGATCCATTTTTTGATTAAACTGAATGCTGGGAATGTGCCTGCTTGTGCGACAGCATCACGGAAAACTTTCCATGCTACGTTACGTTCGTTTAATTTTTGATCACTTGGATTACCATTGGCATGTGGAGCATAAATTTGTTGGCTCACTTTGTTAATTTGGACGCCGTCCATGGTGCGGATCATTTTTGTCAAAATGTTGAATTTCTCAAGGGTGTTACGTTTTTGGATTTTATTTGGTTCTTGAAGATCGCGACCAATGTCTTCGCAGAGTTTCAATGTGCGACGAACGGCGTCAATTTTGTTAGAGTGTTGAATTGAAGCACCTTTGTAACCAACAAACATTGGCTGTAATGGTGATTCAGGTGCATTATTCATCGATGGTTTTGGTTGAACGTATTGAGAGTAGTCATAATCTGATGAATCAGAAGATGATGATGAAGACGACGAATCTGAAGACGATGATGAGGAGTCAGACGATGAAGAAGAGGAAGAATCAGACGAAGATGATGAGGAAGATGACGATGAATTTTCGTTGTTTCGTTTATTCAATTTTGGCTGTTTCTTTTGTAAATTTGCACTGAACAATTGGTTGGCTTTTGGTGCATTGCTTGGTGCGTTACGACGAGCACGTGATTTTCCATGACCGTCAGTTTGTTGTTGGTTTTTATTGTTTTGATTTCCTTGCTTTGCTGATTTTTGATTTTGGTGTTTTGATCGTTTGTTTTGTGATTCTGATGATGATGACGATGATGATGAATCACTTGAGCTTGATGAGTCAGACGAAGAATCTGACGAAGAACTGCTTGATGATGACGACGATGAGTCATTATTTTCACGGATATCATTATTTTTGTCAGATGGTAAATTATAACGATAGACAAGTGTCTTGACTGACACTGCATCAACTGGTCCATGAACTGCATCACTGTAATATTGTGCTGAAGACAATGTTAAATTTACTTGACTTACAACCATTGCCTTTTGATTGTTATCCAAAAAGTTTGGACTGATTACAACACGGTTGACGGTCTCAGTTGATTGAATTGTATAATTTTTCAATGATCCTGATATATGTACGCGACTGATTCCGGATTTCTGCAATACCAAGAAATTATAACAATGAATTATAGAAATTATAACACGCAATGCGTGAAATTATAACACGCAATGCGTTACTTGTAATTTAAACATTAGATATTTGACTTACGGAAAAGAAATCTCCCATTTGGTTTGTGTTTGGTTTCCAATCGTTCATTCCTTCAATACCAAAATGATACCCAAGATTTTGTTTACAGTTTGAATAATTCTTAGTCTTAACAATTTCATAGAAATCTTGACCACCATTTAAATGTGGCATTGGAATCCATTCTGAATATTGTTCAGCCTTGCGAAGCGATAATTTTTGGATATCATATTGAATTTCACATTCTCCTGAAACGGTTTCTTCCATGGTTTTGTAAACAGCATTTACGCTATTGTTGTTTGGCAACAAATTATATTTGCTGTTGATTTTATTTCGGGCTTGTGTGTCAACTTGAATTTGACTCACTATGCCCTTGATTTGATTCAATTCTTCGTTGGTCACCGATTTATCGAAACCTAATGATCGGACAACATTATTTCTCAAATGAATGGCAAATGGCTGTTGGCTGAGTTTCATTGGTTCATAATTTAATTCACGTTTTGGAATATCAGCATCCCAACTATCTAATTCACAATGGAATTGAGCTTGTTCTGGACGCAATAATTGAGCAACAAGTTCATCACCGCTAATCGAGTTGACAACGAGTGTGGCTCTTGTTTCTACTCCAGCATATTGGCGTTTCAACCATTCATATGAGGTAACGGTTCTGGTTTTTACTTGGTATGTATACTGGTGGTGTGGTTGCCATGCAAGTAATGGAGCCCATAGCCCAAGAGCTGTAAAGTACAAAAAAATATCCAAATTAAAAATGTGACAAGAAAATCGAAGTGATTTCAGTGATGAATTTTTACGAACCTATGAAGCTAAAAATTATCTTGTTAAACATAATTTTTGGTCCTGTTCTACTAATCCGTCAACTTTTCGTTATATATTCACTTCAATTAAAACGATTATTCTCCAAATCGAACCAAACTAGAACTGATGCCAATTTGAACGATTCCAACCATTTATATATGCAAATCAAAATTGCAGAGTTTTCAAGTTTTATTTTTAATCGATAACGATGCACGTGCATGCAACATTCAAAATACGATTTTTTACTTAATTTGTATATTTTATTTTTGTCGACATAGAAGATTATTATTTTTTTTTTATTAAGTAATGTTTTTATTATATTGTATAGAATCAAGTTTACTGCCCTTTAATATTTTACTGACAAAGAATTTTCTTGATGAAACTAAATGAGTGTCAGGCCAAAATAGGTTTATGTTTTACAATGTTTGAACTCTAATACAGCCTGACGATCCATACAATCTTGTTTTCGTATGGGATCGATAGTAGTTATTCAGTAGAAGTCAGCCTATAAGCGATAATTCCGAAAACCAGATGTACTCGTTGACTCATTCATTTGTTTTTTTTATAACAACTTCGCTAATTTTTTTTCATAGCTAAAGGACCTCTTTGATAAACGAATTACATATACTGATTGAGTTTATTACACTTTAAGACTTCGCACTGCAAAAAAATAGCAGAAATCACATGTCTAAGCGGTTACGAAAAGGGATTACGAATTTTGAAAATGTTTATTACACAGTGACGCATGCGATTAGCCGACTTGTCAATCATTTGTGTTCATGCGCCCACTGCAAATCCATATATAAAGACTTATTTAAAAAAAAAATTGGATGATATGATGCGGGATCCATACCGGTTCACGACGTCAGAACAGCGATTGGTGACTTTAATGCTAGAGTTGGCAAAAATCAGACTGACTTTTGTGAAAGAATAGGTCCGTATTCCCTACACGATCAGTCGATAATGATGTACTTTGCGATCGCACACGACCTCACATTGCTAGTATATTCTTTCCACATAAAAATATCCACTTGGAAACGTTGACCCTCCCTCGTAAGACGTCTCAAATTCAAATTCATCATGAATTAATTACTAAGGGAAGGCATCATAATAATCCAAGGTCATCCAAGATGTAAGATCTTATTGGTTGATTGCCAAATTTGTAAGCAGTGATCATCAATTGGTCACTGCAAAGCTAAGATGGCAGTTTTTGTGCAAGTTAGGAATCACAGGAAAACGAAACTGACGTTTGAACTGTGAAGGCCTGATAAACGACTATGAGATACCACAATATTAGAATCTTGTTAGCAGTAGCATTATGGAAACCAACCACCGTTCTGATGGTGTGAATGCTCTATGGGAGGTATTGAAAACTTCGGTTGTCAGTGCTGTCCAGGCGAATCTATGTATGGTAAAAATTACTAGTGAATGTAGCCTATAAAGTAGCTATTAAGCTGAACTCTTAAGAGTACAACCACTCAGCAATGATCACAGTTTTCGTAACTTCTTTAAAGGAGTCACCGAACTGAATAATACCTTCAGACCTAGTTCTATCGCCATTCAGGACTAGGATGCAAATCTTCGTGTTAACATCGATGCTCGATACTTGAAATTAGCATTCCTCTGATTTACTTAATGTTCAAAAAGTGGCAAATGCTGTATTTTAAAGTTGTTAAATGCAGACAGTGGAGATGTGCATAGATGACTCATCCTACGAGTAATTCACATTGGCCACGATACTGTTCTCCTGGATTTGAACGTATTAATTCTGGAACTATCTTTTCGACCTTATTCAATTTATGGCAAAGCGAAGTTATGCCTGATGAATGGAAGGTGGCCTATCCTTAAAAAAGGAGTTCACTCAAAATGCGAAAACTTTTGCGGCATAGCTCTCCTTTGAAAAATGTCTTTTTCATCATTTGATTGCAATCACTTGATTGCGATGAACCCAATAAGATCCTCTCTTGGAGTGCAGAACACAATGCCAAACTATTGACCACAGGCTGGCTTGAGCTATATTGCATATGCAATGTGCAGATGATTATTTAAATCGAACCTGTATTCGTGCGTCCTCGATTTGGCTCATGATGGATTAAAATAAGACGTTAAATTAACCATGAAACAGTGAGGAGAGCTTAGACTGATAAAATTGAAATCTTCTTGATTAACAAGAACTTGGAAGAGACAGGCCTGATAGCTACGCTATCTGACAAAAGATTATCCAGAAAAGTTAGTGGACATCAAAGATATTTCAACACAAAACAAAGTGTGAAATCAGAGAAAAGGACCTTTAGCTTGGTTTTAATACTGGGCCTAGAAACAGCAAGGTCGGGCAATGACCCATTGAGGTATCGACAAAAGCACGCAACACTATTGTGAATTCCTGCAAAGTAACAGATACAATGTGCGGACTCTGCTCAGAGGTCGGACATGACCACAAAACATGTCCAAAGAAAATGGAAAAGGCTAAGTCTCTGAGTTTATTACATTTATTGAGATTTGAACCCAGTACCTCCCGCTCCAAGCGCCGCAGCTCTAATCACTGCGCCACTCGCTCGGTATAATTATAACTAACTTATAGTCATACAGAAACATGTACTTTTTTACAAACATGACAAGAGTTGTCACTGGTAGTGGTGACAACGCAAAGACTGCCCTAGGCGTCTTTAACAATGGCCCAAATGTACTTAAAGTCTCACAATTCTGCGACTAACATTGTATTTGTGTTGAAATAAGAATTACTCTGGGTAATTTGTATCTAATCAGTATCTACTTTTCAACATCTGATGACAATTATATCAATACGTTAATAAGGATACAAACGAGTGAGGAATTTTCGTCGAAAAGTGTGCAGCAAGGAGAGGCCTCTTTGTTATAAAACAACTATTGCCGCAATAGTGAATCAAATATTTTTTTTTTATAAAAAAAATTAAGTAAGTGGTCAATCTAGCGCTTACTACTTAAACTACCGGTTATTTCGAATGTGGCAACACATTCTGTGTTATGACAGAAAATTAGTTTAATGTTTGACATTTAGGAGACGCTTGAACAAATTTGGGAAATATTGAAAACTTACTTTCAAATGAGAAAATTAGCATTTTTACCAAAAAATCATCTTTTCTGACATAACCATGGAAAGCCGATACATCCACATCGATGTCTGTGACAAAATTATAGCCTGGAAACGCGCTCACAAAAGGAAGCTACCTTGGTTAAAAACAGTTGCAAGGTTGCCCAAGGTATATCAGAAAGAGAAGGACCGACCAGCAAAACTGTTAAGAAAGTGCGGCTATGTAGCATGCTGTAATGAATACATGAGCGATATTAACAAGACCAGCCAGCTTATTCTGGAAAAGTTCATTACAAAGCATGATAATGCGGAACCATGGGGCTTTGTAAGCTCATGTATATATTTAGCGCGGGAAGGCTTAAAAATACAAAAGTTTTAAGCATCTAAACAAATAGAGTTAACTTGACGACGCTATACGTATTGGACGAATACCACTAACTGTTTGAAGGATGCACTGCTCACTGACGCTGTTACAAAAGATACAGAAGCATATAAAGAACTTGCTATAAAGAGCGCATAGGTTTATAGCACCAATGATTCAGCAATGATTAAACCACGAACGCGAATAATGTCAATAAAAGCTATAGTAAAACACCCAGCCTTGATAATATTGAGGTCAAAGTGATACAAAAAGCTAGGTCTATAATAGGGGCTGGTATCATGCGCTTCCTGAATGAGTGTCTAAATCGAGGAGTTTTTCTGAAATGTTGGAAAACCGGCAAAGTGATTATCATTAGGAAAGGAAGTGAACGGGATCCAACCAAAAATCCTATAGACCAATCATGCTACTCCCAGTCTTGGGTAAATTACTTGAAAAATAATTTACTGACAGGTTGATGTGCTTATTCAAGGGATGTATAGTGACAAGCCGTTCGGATTTAGAGCAATACGGTATACATCGGTCGAATATAGTTAAAAAGTCGGAGCAAAAATACATTCTTGGAGTATTTCTTGACGTGTCTGGTGCTTTCGATAATCTGACGAAGCCTAGTAATGAATGAATTACAGAAGATTAGCTGGCCAGCAAATGTTTACTCAATAATAAACCACTATTTCTCTAAAATATTCGCAACTATAGTCACTAGTTATGACACAGTTCAAAAGAGTGTGACCAAAGTGTGCCCAGAAGGGTCCCTACTAGGCTCACACCTCTGCAACATCATCTTCAAAAGTGGTATGAATGCCAATTGCCAATAAGTAGCATTCGCGGACGATAAGGTGATGTTTCTTGATATAATAACTAAAGATAAAGCGTTCAGGAAGTAGCATCCGATTTGAGCATGTCAAGAAAAAAAAGCAAGAACTGGATATAAATGTACTGGCTCATCGAAAGAAATAGTGAGCTTATCATTCACTATAAGCTGCTTTTAAGAAAACGAACGTTAAGGTTATACAAACGTTCCAGAACAAAGTACTACGATGCATTGTCAAGGCACCTTGGTTTATTAGAAATGATAATCTACATAGAGATCTAAAGATGGAAACCAACAACGAAGAAATCACAAAAAATGTCTAAAAATGTATCCAGCGTTTACAACTCCATGAAAACACGGATATTCAACATATTGCAGAACTATCTTTCGCACGACAATGGAGCTTTTCTTCTTCGGGGAAGCAGCCCTAATATTGTTTAGGAACCATCTATTGGTGGCCATAAGGGAATTTGAAAACCCTTATCTTTCGATGATGATTCGCCAGTCGAAAACTTTAAGGTTCAGTTTCAAGCCGCAGTACATCATATTGGATGGGATCTGAGTGAGCAACTAAATGCATTAATTCTGGCACTACGAGAAAAGGCAGCAGACGTACTCCATACTGTACCTGAAACAGAAATGAGTTGTGAAAGAATCTTGAAGGAGCTGGAGCTAATGTACGGGGAGTCCCACGTCCTAGAACTATGCAAAATATAGCTGCATAATTGTAGACGGCAGCAAGGAGAATACCTCCAAGATATGGAATGAGATATAACCAAGTAAGTGCGACAAGCTTACTGTAATGCTCCTATGGATGTATTAAATGTTAACAGTAGATGCTTTCATCAACGCCGTAGGAGACAACGAATCACAACTCCACTTGAGAATGACAGCGAAAGGAAAGGCTATAAACGAGGTTTTAGCATCAGCCTTGGAATACGAAGCAGTCAGAACCAGCTTAACCAGATAGGTGCACAACAAGATCAACATCGATTCATTGCTGCCTACATAACCGATCAATGCATCCTAGGACTAGATTTTATGTCGGAGCACCAAATGTTACTTGACCTAAAGGATCATGTATTGAAATGGCACAATGTGGAAGTACCACTACAAATGGACAACAGTGGCGTAGCTGATAGGAAGCACAACGGCTTACGGGTCATCACAGAAGGAAGAGTGGAGATACCACCAAATTCTAAAAAATTCATCTATGCCAGAATCCACGGTGACCTTAGAGTAGCAAGTTGGGAATAGTGGAGTCAGCCAAAATAATGAAGGAAGGCTCATTATGCGAAAGGACTTTAGTGAAACTCAACCTAAAGATACCACGAATTGCGCATCTGAAGAAAAACGTAACAAACCGATACACGCAGCAAGAAAACGGATCATTCAGTCATTATGTGATCACCTGGCTGTAACGGATCGAAGTGTAAGTCCCATTAGTGTCATTAAAAATGAGGGGGTGGGGTTTGCAAGGCATGCTTGGGAGCTGGAATAACCGCAAGGAAGGGAAAAAAAGAGAAGGGAAGCCATGGTTACATGAACAAGTCTCAGCACGCAACTAGACACGCAACCATCACATCACGATAAAAAGGAATCCCCCAAAAAAATATTTACTACACTACAGGTACTTAATAAATAAATATTATTTAATAAATTAAATAAATAAATGGAAAAAAACCAAAACGAATTTGAAAAAAAGAAAACATAATACTATAAAATCTTAAATAACTTAACTAAACAAAAATCTTAATTAAACTATAACAAACCAATAACAAACTTAAATAACTAATTTTACACACACAAAAAAAATGATAAATAACAAAAAAATATTTAACTTAATTAATTTTTTTTCATTGATTGTTGTTGTACCAAAATGACGATCCATATGGCTACGGTCATTCTCTTTCTCCTCGTGTTTATCTTCTATCATAACGAATTATTAACGGTTTTAACAAAACCAACACAAATGTATATACAAGCCATGAAGTTGCGATACTTATGCCAAAAAGTGACTACTATACCTAAGTATTAGTGTTGTGACGTAGTATAATTTGTATATACTTTTATTATATGCTTTGATGTAAATAAAAAATGAATACGAATGATGGAACAACAGTATGTTGCACTCTTTATGACAAAGCAAAAAACAAATTTATTATTTAACGAGAGAGAGAGAAGTATTGTTATTATTATTTACTTCATTATATACTATACTATATACTATGAATTTAGAGCAGAATGGACAGTGCAAAATATAATTTTTGTTTCGTTTTTTTTGTAGAAATGTTATGTACTTTGAATTTAGAGGAGTATGGACAGTGCGAAATATAATTTTTTGTTTCGATTTTTACTGTAGTCAAATTCACTAACACATACACCAAATAGTAGTCATAATATGTTTTACTTAGCCAAGCTTCATGGCTTGTATAATATACAATAGGGTTGGTTTTGGTTTTAACTTCAATTACATTTGGTTGAAAATGTTGTTCTTTCATGCAAACTAGAAAACCATCTTTATAAATGTTTGATTTTCCTAGTTTGGATGCTTGATTGTTGCGCTCGTTTCGTTGCAATGCTATCCATTAGCGATTGTGATGCGTAGCAACAAATTTGTATTCATCAAGCTGGTTTGACGTTGGGTACTAGTATTATACAATTGTGCCGGATACAATCCATATCCGAATGCATCCTTCTAATAGATCATGGCCGAGGTTCAAAAATACTGGTAGCAACAACATTTTCCTACTTTGTAATTTCACTATTATCCCAATTTTGACTTTTTTTATGTTTTAACTAATTTACATTTTCACTCTTATTTAACCGATTCTCCTTCTATTTTATTCATTTTTTTTTTCAACAAAGTTAATTCAATTTACAATTCTAAATGACATTATCATTTAATAAACATTTTATTCTTCTCAAAAATTCCGATAATTACTCATCCAGACTAACACGAAACACGACTTTATATACCTACTCATAACCCGTTACACAATTTAAAAAAAATTAATGTAGGGGAAATAAGTAGATATACTACAACACTAACGTACAAACTACATTAAATATAAAAAAAACAAAACCGGCGTGGAAAGCATATAATTATTTTTGGTCCCAAGGGAACGAGCACCAAAAAGTTGCTCGTTACATGGTAGTAGGAGATGCAAAAGCGGCAATAAAAGTACTGGAAGGATTGGCTTACGTTTTAGCCATGAATGAGGATGACATAGGAAAACCGATATAGTTCAACATTTAATCAACACAGAGAATACAACTCCAATATGACAAGCGCCAATAAGATTGCCACTAGCTAAGCTACAATAAGCCGAACTGCTTGTTAAAATAAGATTGATCGTGCCAGAATAATCGAGAAATCCAACAGTCCATGGAGTTTATCAGTGGTGCTTGTACGAAAAAAAATAGTGCGTTTAGGTTCTGGCTTGACTACCGAAAGCTGAACTAAGTAACCAGAAAAATTAGTTATCCATTATTATGCATTGACGACACCTTGAACACGTTATCTGGAGCAAATATCTTCAGCACACTAGATCTCAAAAGCGGATACTGGCAGGTAGCAATTCACGAGGATGACAAAGAAAAAACGGCTTTTACGGCAGGAAATGGTCTATACCAATTTATGGTATAGACCATTTCCTGGTTGATGGAGCATGTTCTACGGGGTTAAAGAACCTCCAACAAGTGCTACAAACCATCAGGTCGGCCGAACTGAAGTTAAAATATAGCCTTTTTAAAAACGAAGTAAATTATCTACGCCACATTTTGTCGAGTCAAGCGATACGAATTGTTCCGCAGAAAGTATCAGCAATGGAAGAGTGTCGCACTCCAAGAAACAAACACGAACGTTTTCTGGGATTGAGTTCTTACTATCGACGATTCGTACCGAACTTTACAGATATCGCACACAGCTTGCATCGTTTTACTGATAAAACGCAACCATTCGACAAGGGAACATCAAGATGCGTACATCCAAGTAAAGAAGAAACTTTGCAGTTCGCCGATTTTGGCGTACCTACGAGCCAGAGAACTCTTTATATTGGATACCAACGCAAGTGGTACAGGAGTAGGAGCATTGCTATCACAAAACCAGAAGAATGCGGAACGGATAATAGCATACTTCAGCCGCGCACTACATCCAAACCAGAGGAAAACTATTGCGCAACACGAAGAGAATTGTTAGCAATGGTGCGTGAAACACTTCCATAAGTACCTGTATGGGTAAGATTTTCTTATTTGAACGGGCTATGCACCCCTGAAATGGTTAATACAGTTCAAAAAACCAGAGGAACAAGTTGCAAGATGGATCGAAGGGCTACAGGCATACACGCTCAAAACAGAGCTTAGACGCGGATTATTACATAACAAGGCAAATGTCCAGGAGGCTTTGTAATCCTCAATGTAAGCACTACTCTAGAAAAGAATAAAAGAACCCCATAGTAAGAATCACAAGGGTCAGAGTCGATGCAGAAGATCGCTGGGCCAGGGAGCAGTTAGTGAAGGAGCAACGACACGACGTGACCATCGCACCAATGATCAAGTGGATGAAAAAACAAGGTACAAGACAGCAGTGGCATGAAATCGCGACGAAAAGTGCTACGGTGAAGAGTTATTGCACTCAGTGGCAATCATTGACAATAGAGGATGGGTTGCTGTTAAGACGCTGGGAAACGGTTAATGGTAAGGACACAAAACAGCAAATCGTGCTCCCAAATAACCAGACAAAAGAAGTTCTGCACGAGGTTCACAATGCCCTGGATATTGCTAGGCCATTTCCCACGACAAAATACGGAAACCGATACATACTCTTATGTATCGATTACTTCAGCAAATGGGTCGGAGCATATCCGGTGATGAACTAAGAAGCTCGAACAATCACAGACACGTTCGTAAACAATTGGATTAGTATATTTGAAGTACCGTTGGAACTTGGAGAACTATATAATTTCTTCTATATAATTTTTTTAATACTTTTATTTTCACTTTTTTTTTGATTTTTTCTTGTTCGGTACTACTACTTTAAAATACTAATCAACGACCCCACGTTTAAAAAAAAATCGCTTTTTATACCCTCAAGGTAACGATGAAAAAAAACTAGAATTATAAAATCATTCCATCTATTTTCTCATCTGGCAGGGGATTTCAACCTTTCAAGTAACTGGAACAGCCGTTACAGGTCTTTCGCTATTCGCTTTCAGTAATTCCGATATTTTACATTCGTTTCTGATTTTAATTTTTGTTTAATCCTCGTGTTCAATTCTTTTGATGGGTAATTGTGGTTGAAGAGATCGGACGTGTTTTTTCCGATCTCCTCATTTTAAAAATTAATTAATTTTTATTATGTTCTGTATGTAAAATAATTGTTTAATTTTATTTAATTATTACTAAATAATTAATGTGTCTTGTGTTGTTGTGCAAATTAATTAATTTAATTAATTAATTACAAGATGATCATTAAATAATTATATGATTATTCACTACATGGAAGCCAGATCGCAGATGAGTATACATTTTAATCATTTGGTTTTCATAGTTTTCATAGTTTTGTTGTTTTATATGCCGGAGCATTGTTCATTTTTATTTAAATTTTTGGTCATAGAATTAAATAAGTTAGAATATTAGGCAATAATTCGGTATTAAAATTAATAAATTTGGTTTTAAATTGGTGTTCTGGTCGAAAAAGAAAGAATAAAGAAATAGTTTCTAAAATTTATATGAGTTTTGGTGTACATTTGATCGTGTTCGAGTCGTGTAACATAGGGTACAATATGCATCTTTGTCTGATCATTCTGATTTTAGTGAAACAAAACGATAAAAACAGTTTGTAGTGAATGTATGTGATTGTGCGATTCCCGTAGTTAATTGTAAATAGAAAATAAGATAAAAAGTGTGCGATCCTTGTGGTGGTGGAAATAAGTATGACAGGCAGAGATACAAACCTTATACATTTAAATTTTATTCACCACTATGATTTTATTCACAATTGACTGCTGTTTCTTTGCACCCATCGAAATGTTTGGTTAAATGTTTAAATATTTTGTGGTGTTAGGACATTGTACTCATGATACTATTATTATATAATGTTATTATTATAAAATGATTTATTATTATATTATTATATTTTTGTATTTGTATTTTTAAATAATTATATTTTTATATATTAATATTTCGATATTTTTATTCGATATTTATATTTCGATATTTATATACCTATGTAGTTATGTATTTATTTATTTATGTATTTATGTATTTATGTATTTATGTATTTATATATTTATATATTTATGTATTTATGTATTTATATATTTATATATTTATATATTTATATATTTATATATTTATATATTTATATATTTATGTATTTATATATTTATATATTTATATATTTATATATTTATATATTTATATATTTATATATTTATATATTTATATATTTATGTATTTATATATTTATATATTTATATATTCATATATTTATATATTTATATATTTATGTATTTATATATTTATATATTTATATATTTATATATTTATGTATTTATATATTTATATATTTATGTATTTATATATTTATATATTTATATATTTATATATTTATGTATTTATATATTTATATATTTATGTATTTATATATTTATATATTTATATATTTATGTATTTATATATTTATATATTTATATATTTATATATTTATATATTTATATATTTATATATTTATATATTTATATATTTATGTATTTATATATTTATATATTTATATATTTATATATTTATATATTTATATATTTATATATTTATATATTTATATATTTATATATTTATATATTTATATATTTATATATTTATATATTTATATATTTATGTATTTATATATTTATATATTTATATATTTATATATTTATATATTTATATATTTATATATTTATATATTTATATATTTATATATTTATATATTTATATATTTATATATTTATATATTTATATATTTATATATTTATATATTTATATATTTATATATATATATATTTATATATTTATATATTTATATATTTATGTATTTATATATTTATATATTTATATATTTATATATTTATATATTTATATATTTATGTATTTATATGGTTATATATTTATATATTTATATATTTATATATTTATATATTTATATATTTATATATTTATATATTTATATATTTATATATTTATGTATTTATATATTTATATATTTATGTATTTATGTATTTATATATTTATATATTTATATATTTATATATTTATATATTTATATATTTATATATTTATATATTTATATATTTATGTATTTATATATTTATATATTTATATATTTATATATTTATGTATTTATATATTTATATATTTATGTATTTATATATTTATATATTTATGTATTTATATATTTATATATTTATATATTTATATATTTATATATTTATATATTTATATATTTATGTATTTATATATTTATATATTTATATATTTATATATTTATATATTTATATATTTATATATTTATATATTTATATATTTATATATTTATATATTTATATATTTATATATTTATATATTTATATATTTATATATTTATATATTTATATATTTATATATTTATATATTTATATATTTATATATTTATATATTTATATATTTATATATTTATATATTTATATATTTATATATTTATATATTTATATATTTATATATTTATATATTTATATATTTATATATTTATATATTTATATATTTATATATTTATATATTTATATATTTATATATTTATATATTTATATATTTATATATTTATATATTTATATATTTATATATTTATATATTTATATATTTATATATTTATATATTTATATATTTATATATTTATATATTTATATATTTATATATTTATATATTTATATATTTATATATTTATATATTTATATATTTATATATTTATATATTTATATATTTATATATTTATATATTTATATATTTATATATTTATATATTTATATATTTATATATTTATGTATTTATATATTTATATATTTATGTATTTATATATTTATATATTTATGTATTTATGTATTTATATATTTATATATTTATATATTTATATATTTATATATTTATGTATTTATGTATTTATATATTTATATATTTATGTATTTATGTATTTATATATTTATGTATTTATATATTTATATATTTATATATTTATATATTTATGTATTTATATATTTATATATTTATATATTTATATATTTATATATTTATGTATTTATATATTTATATATTTATATATTTATATATTTATATATTTATATATTTATATATTTATATATTTATATATTTATATATTTATGTATTTATATATTTATATATTTATATATTTATATATTTATATATTTATATATTTATATATTTATATATTTATGTATTTATATATTTATATATTTATATATTTATATATTTATATATTTATGTATTTATGTATTTATGTATTTATATATTTATGTATTTATGTATTTATATATTTATATATTTATATATTTATATATTTATATATTTATATATTTATATATTTATATATTTATATATTTATATATTTATATATTTATATATTTATATATTTATATATTTATATATTTATATATTTATATATTTATATATTTATGTATTTATGTATTTATATATTTATGTATTTATATATTTATGTATTTATATATTTATATATTTATATATTTATATATTTATATATTTATGTATTTATATATTTATATATTTATATATTTATATATTTATATATTTATGTATTTATATATTTATATATTTATATATTTATATATTTATGTATTTATATATTTATATATTTATATATTTATATATTTATATATTTATATATTTATATATTTATGTATTTATATATTTATATATTTATATATTTATATATTTATATATTTATATATTTATATATTTATATATTTATATATTTATATATTTATATATTTATATATTTATGTATTTATATATTTATATATTTATATATTTATATATTTATATATTTATGTATTTATATATTTATATATTTATATATTTATATATTTATATATTTATATATTTATATATTTATATATTTATATATTTATATATTTATATATTTATATATTTATGTATTTATATATTTATATATTTATATATTTATATATTTATATATTTATGTATTTATATATTTATATATTTATATATTTATATATTTATATATTTATATATTTATATATTTATATATTTATATATTTATATATTTATATATTTATATATTTATGTATTTATGTATTTATATATTTATATATTTATATATTTATATATTTATATATTTATATATTTATATATTTATATATTTATATATTTATATATTTATATATTTATATATTTATGTATTTATGTATTTATATATTTATGTATTTATATATTTATATATTTATATATTTATATATTTATATATTTATGTATTTATATATTTATATATTTATATATTTATATATTTATATATTTATATATTTATATATTTATATATTTATATATTTATATATTTATATATTTATATATTTATATATTTATATATTTATATATTTATATATTTATGTATTTATATATTTATATATTTATATATTTATATATTTATATATTTATATATTTATATATTTATATATTTATATATTTATATATTTATATATTTATATATTTATATATTTATATATTTATATATTTATATATTTATATATTTATATATTTATATATTTATATATTTATATATTTATATATTTATATATTTATGTATTTATATATTTATATATTTATATATTTATATATTTATGTATTTACATATTTATATATTTATGTATTTATATATTTATATATTTATGTATTTATATATTTATGTATTTATGTATTTATATATTTATGTATTTATATATTTATATATTTATATATTTATATATTTATGTATTTATATATTTATATATTTATATATTTATATATTTATGTATTTATGTATTTATATATTTATATATTTATATATTTACATATTTATATATTTATATATTTATGTATTTATATATTTATATATTTATATATTTATATATTTATATATTTATATATTTATATATTTATATATTTATATATTTATATATTTATATATTTATATATTTATATATTTATATATTTATATATTTATATATTTATATATTTATATATTTATATATTTATATATTTATGTATTTATATATTTATATATTTATGTATTTATATATTTATATATTTATATATTTATGTATTTATATATTTATATATTTATATATTTATATATTTATATATTTATATATTTATATATTTATATATTTATATATTTATATATTTATATATTTATATATTTATATATTTATATATTTATATATTTATATATTTATATATTTATATATTTATATATTTATATATTTATATATTTATATATTTATATATTTATGTATTTATATATTAATATATTAATATATTTATATATTTATATATTTATATATTTATATATTTATATATTTATATATTTATATATTTATATATTTATATATTTATATATTTATATATTTATATATTTATATATTTATATATTTATATATTTATATATTTATATATTTATATATTTATATATTTATATATTTATATATTTATATATTTATATATTTATATATTTATATATTTATATATTTATATATTTATATATTTATATATTTATATATTTATATATTTATATATTTATATATTTATATATTTATATATTTATATATTTATATATTTATATATTTATATATTTATATATTTATATATTTATATATTTATATATTTATATATTTATATATTTATATATTTATATATTTATATATTTATATATTTATATATTTATATATTTATATATTTATATATTTATATATTTATATATTTATATATTTATATATTTATATATTTATATATTTATATATTTATATATTTATATATTTATATATTTATATATTTATATATTTATATATTTATGTATTTATATATTTATATATTTATATATTTATATATTTATATATTTATATATTTATATATTTATATATTAATATATTTATATATTTATATATTTATATATTTATATATTTATATATTTATGTATTTATATATTTATGTATTTATATATTTATATATTTATATATTTATATATTTATATATTTATATATTTATATATTTATATATTTATATATTTATATATTTATGTATTTATATATTTATATATTTATATATTTATATATTTATATATTTATATATTTATATATTTATATATTTATATATTTATATATTTATATATTTATATATTTATGTATTTATATATTTATATATTTATATATTTATGTATTTATATATTTATGTATTTATGTATTTATATATTTATATATTTATATATTTATGTATTTACATATTTATATATTTATGTATTTATATATTTATATATTTATGTATTTATATATTTATATATTTATGTATTTATATATTTATGTATTTATATATTTATATATTTATATATTTATATATTTATGTATTTATATATTTATGTATTTATATATTTATATATTTATATATTTATATATTTATATATTTATATATTTATATATTTATATATTTATATATTTATATATTTAATTATTTATATATTTATATATTTATATATTTATATATTTATATATTTATATATTTATATATTTATATATTTATATATTTATATATTTATATATTTATATATATATATGTATATATTTATATATTTATATATTTATGTATTTATGTATTTATATATTTATATATTTATATATTTATGTATTTATATATTTATATTTTTATATATTTATATATTTATATATTTATATATTTATATATTTATATATTTATATATTTATATATTTATGTATTTATATATTTATATATTTATATATTTATATATTTATATATTTATATATTTATATATTTATATATTTATATATTTATATTTATATATTTATATATTTATATATTTATTTATTTATGTATTTATGTATTTATATATTTATATATTTATATATTTATATATTTATGTATTTATATATTTATATATTTATATATTTATATATTTATATATTTATATATTTATATATTTATATATTTATATATTTATATATTTATATATTTATATATTTATATATTTATATATTTATATATTTATGTATTTATATATTTATATATTTATATATTTATATATTTATATATTTATGTATTTATATATTTATATATTTATATATTTATATATTTATATATTTATATATTTATATATTTATATATTTATATATTTATATATTTATATATTTATATATTTATATATTTATATATTTATATATTTATATATTTATATATTTATATATTTATATATTTATATATTTATATATTTATATATTTATATATTTATATATTTATATATTTATATATTTATATATTTATATATTTATATATTTATATATTTATATATTTATATATTTATATATTTATATATTTATATATTTATATATTTATATATTTATATATTTATATATTTATATATTTATATATTTATATATTTATATATTTATATATTTATATATTTATATATTTATATATTTATATATTTATATATTTATATATTTATATATTTATATATTTATATATTTATATATTTATATATTTATATATTTATATATTTATATATTTATATATTTATATATTTATATATTTATATATTTATATATTTATATATTTATATATTTATATATTTATATATTTATATATTTATATATTTATATATTTATATATTTATATATTTATATATTTATATATTTATATATTTATATATTTATATATTTATATATTTATATATTTATATATTTATATATTTATATATTTATATATTTATATATTTATATATTTATATATTTATATATTTATATATTTATATATTTATATATTTATATATTTATATATTTATATATTTATATATTTATATATTTATATATTTATATATTTATATATTTATATATTTATATATTTATATATTTATATATTTATATATTTATATATTTATATATTTATATATTTATATATTTATATATTTATATATTTATATATTTATATATTTATATATTTATATATTTATATATTTATATATTTATATATTTATATATTTATATATTTATGTATTTATATATTTATTTATGTATGTATTTATGTATTTATATATTTATATATTTATATATTTATGTATTTATGTATTTATGTATTTATGTATTTATGTATTTATATATTTATATATTTATATATTTATATATTTATGTATTTATATATTTATATATTTATATATTTATATATTTATATATTTATGTATTTATATATTTATATATTTATATATTTATGTATTTATATATTTATATATTTATGTATTTATATATTTATATATTTATATATTTATATATTTATATATTTATATATTTATGTATTTATGTATTTATATATTTATATATTTATATATTTATATATTTATGTATTTATATATTTATATATTTATATATTTATATATTTATATATTTATATATTTATATATTTATATATTTATATATTTATATATTTATATATTTATATATTTATATATTTATATATTTATGTATTTATATATTTATATATTTATATATTTATATATTTATGTATTTATATATTTATGTATTTGTGTATTCACATGTTGATATTACATTAATATATTATTATTATTATGAGACAAATTAATAAATTTGTATTTTCAGGGAAAACTAATCCAGTTTATTACAGTATAAGTCTTGCAGAAATTAAATTATGATATTATTAGTTTATTATATTACAAATTAATTAATTTATCATTTCAGATGAAAACTAATTCAATTTATTAAAGCCTACAGCTAAGTGCAATTATTTCATTAATAGATTTTGCTTTTAGGAAATATTTGCTGATACACCTAAATGGGGACACACTGCAGTTGATGATAAGAAATGAAATAATGCAGAGCAGCTCGTCAAAATTGTGATTGTCTTGTGCTAACATAAGTTGAATATTGGCTTCCGGAAAACCGGGTCAAATCTGTCATTACTAACATGCCCTTCCTTTCCTTACACCACAAAAAAAAAAAAAATACTAACTATCGATCGCTTAGGTGTCAGTAACCGGGTCGAGTCTGTCACAACTAACATTCCTTCCATTCCTTCGGTTTTGTTACATGTAACACGGGTGTACGGTGGTGCCCGGCATTCCGGGAGTTCCTGGTTCGTCCTTGGCCGTACACTCTAATCAATCAATCAATCAATCAATCCTCGTGTTCAATTCTTTTGCTTCTTTCTATTTTCAAAAATTACAAAATTGACTGCCCCTCCGCATGAAAATGCTCACATTTATATACCCACTCAGATCCCGTTACTCAATTTATAAACAAAAAAAAAAGAGTAAGAGAAATAAGCAGGTATCAAAGCCCTCTTTATTACAAGCCGTATTCATCGCATACTAATGCTATCTAATCATATGAACATAAGAATGTATTTTAAGTAAAAAACGTGTCGAATATGTGACACGTGAGGTGTGGCAATATACGCAAAGAACAGTTTAACCTGCAAACGTATTACCTTTAACTTCATTACTTTTAATGCCCTTGGCATTACCTTTTCCATAAACTCAAAATTATTCTGTGTATTATGTATATATAGGCTTAACTCAACGTCTGTTTCTGATTTTATTGATGATTTCGCAGTGATGTTGAATCAACTACCATACTCCAATCTCGTGATTATGGGTGATTACAATCTCGATTTTTCCCAACCCAGTCCAATGTTGGAAAATTTCCTATTGTTATTATCCAGTAATGCTTTAGTTGTCTTGGTAAATGAACCGACACGCATTACAAATATCTCTTCAACCTGTATAGACAACGTCTTATATAGGCTACATCAAAGGTTCCCACTGCAAATTAAATGCTCCGTCATGGACTTGAAAATAACCGATCATTGTCTCCTCTCCATCTCAATTTCAATTGGAACTCCCTCCTCCCAAACAAACAGGATCAGGAACATCATTCGCTTCGATTATGAAAAACTAAAAGGTTTAATGTTTCACGAACATTGGAAGGAAGTTTACAACTGCCCTGAGGCGTCGTTGGCATATGAAAATTTTATATTAAAATTTGGTGAGCACCTAACCAATTGTACACAGGTATCATCATCGAGAAAGCATATCAAACTGAAGGCCTGGATGACCGACTGCCTGCTTAAACTAATACGGAAAAGAAACAAGTACAACCATCTAGCGAAAAAACATCCTAAAAATAGAAGACTAAAGGCATATAGTATGAAGTTGTGCGATTTAGTCAATGTTAAGATTTGCTTGACCAAAAAACAACACTACTATGAAACTTTTCGCCTAAATGGCAACGATGCACGTAAAAATTGGCGTACGGTGAATGAGGTGATTAGTGGGCATCCAGAGTCTTCCAAGATAAATGAAATCACCGGCAATCTAGGTCACAGGATTGATGATCCCATCGAAATAGCCAATGAGTTCAACTTGTTTTTCACGAGTGTAGGAATCAAAAGCAGCTCGGACAACAATAGAACAAGTCCCGACGAACAACGCCTAACAACCATGAATTATCATTCAACTAACAGTTTCTACTTCTCTCCAATTTCATCCTGTGAGTTATATTACACCATAAATGCTCTGAAAAATAGAACGTCTCCTGGGATTGATGGAATAACAAATGGTGTGGTAAAGAAACTGGCTTGTTTCCTGGTTGATGTACTGGCTTTCATTTTCAATCTGAGTGTTAATACCGGTATTTTCCCATCATCATTGAAACGAGCGGTTGTAATCCCAATATATAAGAAAAATGATAAAACTGATATGAACAATTTCCGTCCAATCTCTCTTCTTTCAGTGTTTGCAAAAATTTTTGAAAAGGTTATGAAATGCAGGTTTATCAAATATTTTAATACAAATAACTTTCTATCTGAATCGCAATTCGGTTTTAGAGAAAAGAAAAATACAGAAAAAGCGCTCCTTTCTTTTTTAGATCATATTACCGAGAATATTAATAATGGTTTAAAAGTATCCGCTCTATTCATAGACATGACAAAGGCGTTCGATAGAGTGGAGCATTCTATTCTCCTGAATAAACTTTACCATTGTGGTTTCCGTGGAATAATACTGGAGTGGCTGTGTCCCTATTTATGTGAGCGACTCCAATGTGTAAAAGTGAATGGCAAATTGAGCAATGAACTAATGACAAAAGTTGGGGTTCCCCAGGGCTCCGTGTTAGGACCACTATTTTTCCTAGTCTACATAAATGGAATTTTTAAACTAAATTTTAATGGGACAATTACGGCTTTTGCAGATGATTTTTCATATGCATATGCTGCCTCGTCGTTTCTAGGAAATTTCATAAAAATTACTCATGACTTGAGCTTGCTACCGGTTTGGTTCAAGGCACACAATATTTTACTAAGCGATAAAACTAAGATTATTCATTTTAGAAAGAACCAGCAGGAGCTGGTTCCAGATGTTCATTATCACGATTTGGTTTGCATCAAAACTAGGGTATGTTCATCTACGGCGTGTTTTCCTATTGCATCGATCAACGATTTTAGGTATCTAGGTGTCATAATTGACAACAACTTGAACTGGAAGTCACATACTGGAAAACTGAACTCTAGACTACTGTTGGCAGCAAGGAAAATGTATGTACTACGATTATTCTGTCCCAGTTATCTCCTTAAAATGGTCTACTACGCATTGGTCGACTCAATCCTTCAATATGGATTATCATGCTGGGGCAGTGCTTGTAAAACTACATTAAATACAGTTTATGTTCGGCAAAAATTGATCATCCGATTAATGAGTTTCAAAGATACGCGTTCTCCCTCTTGGCCCATTTTCGTGAATTTGGGTTTACTACCTCTCCAACACATGTTTGTATTCAAGGTCCTCCGATTACTTTTTATTTTTAGTGGAGATGACTTTGTGGATTTTTCAGACTACAATCTACGGACAAACCTACAATTTAAAAAGAATATTCCAAAGGCTAAACTAGATCTTCGTAGGTCTTTTTTTAGAATTCTATCTCCATTTATGTTCAATAGACTACCGCTTGAGATTCGTCAGTGTTACAGCTTGTCAATGTTCTCCAAGTCCCTATTAATCTGGCTTAAACAAACAAAAGACATTCAGGTACTTTTTCCAAAATAATCAGCTAACTATTTGTGAGTGTAATTGTATTGAGGAATGGTAATGATTGAAATGTAAAAGAATCAGCAAAAAAAAAAAAAAAAAATAAAAAATAAAATAAATAAATAATTTCAGTTTGCTTTTTTTGTTAATTGTTATGTATTAATTTTGTGATACTATGTATGCTATTGTATTATATCAGTAATTTAGTAATTTAGTTATTTTAGCAATTTATTATTCGCTACTTGTTTAGAATCAGTGCGTCTGATTACGTGTTCAATTTTAATTGAACCAAAGCCGCACTTAACTTATAAGTTTATTTAAATAGAATTAAATGTATTTTTTTTTCTCTTTCTGTATTATACTAAAAATAAACTTATAATTGTAATAAAAAAAAAAAAAAAAAAAAAATATAGTGTAAAACAAAATAAACATTCGCATACTATAGAAACAGAAAATATGAGAAAAAAAAACATTATTTTTATATAGATTTCGATAGCACTACTACTCGCAGTTTTTTATATCGGTTTTGTTTGTCTGTGTCAACGAAAGTTAGAAGACGGCTTGTAATAAAGACGGGTTTGGCAAGTATACAAATACGAACACCCAAACCAATACACACATATGGAACGAAACACAAGGTGTGGGCACACTTTGCAACGCGTACCCACCGAGGTGCGCGTTACGTCTGTTAACGCCATCGGGGTGTGGATCTTAAGGGTGTCGTTTTAATGACACTTATGGGACATTGACTACATGACTAAATAGCCCCACGTCGGGTACCACTGTAACGGATCGAAGTGTGATTTCACACTCCGATGGCGTGTTCTTATCTTGTTTACTTTTGATAATAATTGCACTATTGATTATTTAACCGGTTTCGGGTGTCTTTTTGAATCCACCGATATTTCGAAACCATCTTTCTCGAAATGATGATTTAAATTTGACATTCCTGTACATTTATTGTGATGATGGCTAGGTTTAAGGAGATGCCATTTTCGTTTACATATGGCACGTGATCAACATGATGACAAACACTGTTCACAACGATATTTTTGTTGAGATAATTGTCCCAGACATATTTTATATGCACATGTATCTTCTAATTGATAATCGATCATTTCGGTGTTTATAAAAATTTATTTAATTAATTTTCTTCTCAAAATATTTCTTTAAATTTCTGATTCGATTGATCAAGAATAACACCAAAACACGACTTTATATACCTACTCATAACCCGTTACACAATTTAAAAAAAAAGTACGGGAAATAGGTATACAACAACACTTACATTAAAAATAAATAAAAAATAAAAAAAAATAAAACCGGCGTGGACAACATATAATCATTTTTGGTCCGAGGAGAACGAGCACAAAAGTCACTCGTTACAATGTAAACAGACAATGACAACCAGGATAATTGGGACCGATGCATTCCACCATTCATGATGGCGTATCGCAACTCCGTGCATGATACAACTGGAAATTCACCAGTTATGGTTGTATTCGGCAGAGAACTGTGATATAAAATTTGGCTCACCAGCCAAATGAACCAGTCGCCAAACAAAATTACGTTGAAGATTTAAGGCAAAGGATGATCACCGTTCACGATAAAACTTAATTAATTAAACAAAACAAAATATAAATATTTTAAATAAATAAACAAAAAAATAATAATAATTATAATAAAAAAAACTTAACTAAATTTTATCCATGTATGTAATTATGGTCGCACAAAAATTACGATAAATGTAGCCATGTTGATTTCTTTCTCTTCATATGAACAAAACAACCTTCGACAGAAATTATATTGACAGGTAATTACGGTGATTCATGGATATTTCAAAACTATCATTCTTAGAATTTATCATTCTATCATTCTTGTTGTACCTCTGTTTTGATGGTGACGTAGTTTAAAATGAGGCCCGTGTCGTTTAGAGATGGTACGTGAACATGAGGACCGACACTGTTGACGGCGACATTTTGGACGAGTTAATTGTCCCGGTCATAGTTTATATGGAAATGTATCACGCAATATATAACTGGCGATTTACAATGTTCATGGTAATATTGACTTTTTATTAGTCAACACAAATCACTTTTATAACTTAAAATTATCGAAAATTAACATTCACACTGATTTTTTTTATACAAATAATTTGAATTTAAAAGTTCCGATTTAAATGATTGAAACACCCATTAAAAGCTCGCAAAATCTATATAAATATTCGCTACAAATTTGTAGAAATTAAAAAATAATATTTTGTACAAAAAAAATTAAGTGTGCTAACCATCATGATATTTTTATAATTTGGCCAGAAGGATTTAATTCTATAAAAACAGTTCTAGTTGTCCAATTTAAATGATTGAAACACCCATTAAAAGCTCGCAAAATCTATATAAATATTCGCTACAAATTTGTAGAAATTAAAAAAAAAGTTTTGTACAAAAAAAATTAAGTGGGCTAACCATCATGATAATTTTATAATTTGGCCAGAAGGATTTAATTCTATAAAAACAGTTCTAGTTGTCCGATTTAAATGATTGAAACACCCATTCAAAGCTCGCAAAATCTATATAAATATTCGATACAAATTTGTAGATATCAAAAAAAAAATTTTTACAAAAAAAATTAAGTGGGCTAATCATCATGATAATTTTATAATTTGGCCAGAAGGATTTAATTCTATAAAAACAGTTCTAGTTGCCCGATTTAAATGATTGAAACACCCATTCAAAGCTCGCAAAATCAATCTATATAAATATTCTCTACAAATTTGTAGAAATTAAAAAAAATATTTTGTACAAAAAATATTAAGTGGGCTAATCATCATGATAATTTTATAATTTGGCCAGAAGGATTTAATTCTATAAAAACAGTTCTAGTTGTCCGATTTAAATGATTGAAACACCCATTCAAAGCTCGCAAAATCTATATAAATATTCTCTACAAATTTATAGATATCAAAAAAAAAATTTTTACAAAAAAAATTAAGTGGGCTAACTAACCATCATGATAATTTTATAATTTGGCCAGAAGGATTTAATTCTATAAAAACAGTTCTAGTTGTCCAATTTAAATGATTGAAACACCCATTAAATGCTCGCAAAATCAATCTATATAAATATTCTCTACAAATTTGTAGAAATTAACAAAGATATTTTGTACAAAATATATTAAGTGGGCTAACCATCATGATAATTTTATAATTTGGCCAGAACGATTTAATTCTATAAAAACAGTTCTAGTTGTCCGATTTAAATGATTGAAACACCCATTAAAGCTTGCAAAATCTATATAAATATTCTCTACAAATTTGTAGAAATTAAAAAAAATATTTTGTACAAAAAATATTAAGTGGGCTAATCATCATGATAATTTTATAATTTGGCCAGAAGGATTTAATTCTATAAAAACAGTTCTAGTTGTCCAATTTAAATGATTGAAACACCCATTAAATGCTCGCAAAATCAATCTATATAAATATTCTCTACAAATTTGTAGAAATTAACAAAGATATTTTGTACAAAATATATTAAGTGGGCTAACCATCATGATAATTTTATAATTTGGCCAGAACGATTTAATTCTATAAAAACAGTTCTAGTTGTCCGATTTAAATGATTGAAACACCCATTAAAGCTTGCAAAATCTATATAAATATTCTCTACAAATTTGTAGAAATTAAAAAAAATATTTTGTACAAAAAATATTAAGTGGGCTAATCATCATGATAATTTTATAATTTGGCCAGAAGGATTTAATTCTATAAAAACAGTTCTAGTTGTCCGATTTAAATGATTGAAACACCCATTCAAAGCTCGCAAAATCTATATAAATATTCTCTACAAATTTGTAGATATCAAAAAAAAAATTTTTACAAAAAAAATTAAGTGGGCTATCTTTCTTGATAATTTTATAATTTGGCCAGAAGGATTTAATTCTATAAAAACAGTTCTAGTTGTCCAATTTAAATGATTGAAACACCCATTCAAAGCTCGCAAAATCTATATAAATATTCTCTACAAATTTGTAGAAATTAAAAAAAAGTTTTGTACAAAAAAAATTAAGTGGGCTAACCATCATGATAATTTTATAATTTGGCCAGAAGGATTTAATTCTATAAAAACAGTTCTAGTTGTCCGATTTAAATGATTGAAACACCCATTCAAAGCTCGCAAAATCTATATAAATATTCGATACAAATTTGTAGATATCAAAAAAAAAATTTTTACAAAAAAAATTAAGTGGGCTAACCATCATGATAATTTTATAATTTGGCCAGAAGGATTTAATTCTATAAAAACAGTTCTAGTTGTCCAATTTAAATGATTGAAACACCCATTCAAAGCTCGCAAAATCTATATAAATATTCTCTACAAATTTGTAGAAATTAAAAAAAAAGTTTTGTACAAAAAAAATTAAGTGGGCTTACCATCATGATAATTTTATAATTTGGCCAGAAGGATTTAATTCTATAAAAACAGTTCTAGTTGTCCGATTTAAATGATTGAAACACCCATTAAAAGCTCGCAAAATCAATCTTTATAAATATTCTCTACAAATTTGTAGAAATTAACAAAGATATTTTGTACAAAAAATATTAAGTGGGCTAATCATCATGATAATTTTATAATTTGGCCAGAAGGATTTAATTCTAGAAAAACAGTTCTAGTTGTCCAATTTAAATGATTGAAACACCCATTCAAAGCTCGCAAAATCTATATAAATATTCTCTACAAATTTGTAGAAATTAAAAAAATATTTTTTACAAAAAAAATTAAGTGGGCTAACCATCATGATAATTTTATAATTTGGCCAGAAGGATTTAATTCTATAAAAACAGTTCTAGTTGTCCAATTTAAATGATTGAAACACCCATTCAAAGCTCGCAAAATCAATCTATATAAATATTCTCTACAAATTTGTAGAAATTAACAAAGATATTTTGTACAAAAAATATTAAGTGGGCTAATCATCATGATAATTTTATAATTTGGCCAGAAGGATTTAATTCTATAAAAACAGTTCTAGTTGTCCGATTTAAATGATTGAAACACCCATTCAAAGCTCGCAAAATCTTTAAAAATATTCTTTACAAATTTATAGAAATTAAAAAAAACATTTGGTACAAAAAAAATTAAGTGGGCTAACCATCATGATAATTTTATAATTTGGCCAGAACGATTTAATTCTATAAAAACAGTTCTAGTTGTCCGATTTAAATGATTAAAACACCCATTAAAAGCTCGCAAAATCAATCTATATAAATATTCTCTACAAATTTGTAAATATCAAAAAAAAAATGTTTACAAAAATAATTAAGTGGGCTAACCATCATGATAATTTTATAATTTGGCCAGAAGGATTTAATTCTATAAAAACAGTTCTAGTTGTCCGATTTAAATGATTGAAACACCCATTCAAAGCTCGCAAAATCTATATAAATATTCTCTACAAATTTATAGAAATTAAAAAAGATATTTTGTACAAAAAAAATTAAGTGGGCTAACCATCATGATAATTTTATAATTTGGCCAGAAGGATTTAATTCTATAAAAACAGTTCTAGTTGTCCAATTTAAATGATTGAAACACCCATTCAAAGCTCGCAAAATCTATATAAATATTCTCTACAAATTTGTAGAAATTAAAAAAAAAATTTTGTACAAAAAAAATTAAGTGGGCTAACCATCATGATAATTTTATAATTTGGCCAGAAAGATTTAAATCTATTAAAACAGTTATAGTTGTCCAATTTAAATGATTGAAACACCCATTCAAAGTTCGCAAAATCTATATAAATATTCTCTACAAATTTGTAGAAATTAAAAAAAAAATTTTGTACAAAAAAAATTAAGTGGGCTAACCATCATGATAATTTTATAATTTGGCCAGAAGGATTTAATTCTATAAAAACAGTTCTAGTTGTCCAATTTAAATGATTGAAACACCCATTCAAAGCTTGCAAAATCTATATAAATATTCTCTACAAATTTGTAGAAATTAAAAAAAAAATTTTGTACAAAAAAAATTAAGTGGTCTAACCATCATGATAATTTTATAATTTGGCCAGAAAGATTTAAATCTATTAAAACAGTTATAGTTCTCCGATTTAAATGATTGAAACACCCATTAACAGCTCGAAAAATCTTTATAAATATTCTCTACAAATTTGTAGAAATTAAAAAAAAATATTTTGTACAAAAAAAATTAAGTGGGCTAACCATCATGATAATTTTATAATTTGGCCAGAACGATTTAATTCTATAAAAACAGTTCTAGTTGTCCGATTCAAATTATTGAAACACCCATTAAAAGCTCGCAAAATCTATACAAATATTCTTTACAAATTTGTAGAAATTAAAAAAGATATTTTGTACAAAAAATATTAAGTGGGCCAGAAGGATTTAATTCTATAAAAACAGTTCTAGTTGTCCAATTTAAATGATTGAAACACCCATTCAAAGCTCACAAAATCTATATAAATATTCTCTACAAATTTGTAGAAATTAAAAAAAAAGTTTTGTACAAAAAAAAATAAGTGGGCTAACCATCATGATAATTTTATAATTTGGCCAGAAGGATTTAATTCTATAAAAACAGTTCTAGTTGTCCGATTTAAATGATTGAAACGCCCATTAAAAGCTCGCAAAATCTATATAAATATTCGATACAAATTTGTAGAAATTAAAAAAAAATTTTGAATAAAAAAAAATTAAGTGGGCTTACCATCATGATAATTTTATAATTTGGCCAGAAGGATTTAATTCTATAAAAACAGTTCTAGTTGTCCGATTTAAATGATTGAAACACCCATTAAAAGCTCGCAAAATCAATCTATATAAATATTCTCTACAAATTTGTAGAATTTAACAAAGATATTTTGTACAAAAAATATTAAGTGGGCTAATCATCATGATAATTTTATAATTTGGCCAGAACGATTTAATTCTATAAAAACAGTTCTAGTTGTCCGATTTAAATGATTGAAACACCCATTAAAGCTCGCAAAATCTATATAAATATTCTCTACAAATTTGTAGAAATTAAAAAAAATATTTTGTACAAAAAATATTAAGTGGGCTAATCATCATGATAATTTTATAATTTGGCCAGAAGGATTTAATTCTATAAAAACAGTTCTAGTTGTCCGATTTAAATGATTGAAACACCCATTCAAAGCTCGCAAAATCTATATAAATATTCTCTACAAATTTGTAGATATCAAAAAAAAAAATTTTACAAAAAAAATTAAGTGGGCTAACCATCATGATAATTTTATAATTTGGCCAGAAGGATTTAATTCTATAAAAACAGTTCTAGTTGTCCGATTTAAATGATTGAAACACCCATTCAAAGCTCGCAAAATCTATATAAATATTCTCTACAAATTTGTAGAAATTAAAAAAAATATTTTGTACAAAAAATATTAAGTGGGCTAATCATCATGATAATTTTATAATTTGGCCAGAAGGATTTAATTCTATAAAAACAGTTCTAGTTGTCTGATTTAAATGATTGAAACACCCATTCAAAGCTCGCAAAATCTATATAAATATTCTCTAATAATTTATAGAAATTAAAAAAAATATTTTGTACAAAAAAAATTAAGTGGGCTAACCATCATGATAATTTTATAATTTGGTCAGAAGGATTTAATTCTATAAAAACAGTTCTAGTTGTCCGATTTAAATGATTGAAACACCCATTAAAAGCTCGCAAAATCAATCTATATAAATATTCTCTACAAATTTGTAGAAATTAACAAAGATATTTTGTACAAAAAATATTAAGTGGGCTAATCATCATGATAATTTTATAATTTGGCCAGAAGGATTTAATTCTATAAAAACAGTTCTAGTTGTCCAATTTAAATGATCGAAACACCCATTCAAAGCTCGCAAAATCAAAATTTATAAATATTCTCTACAAATTTGTAGAAATTAACAAAGATATTTTGTACAAAAAATATTAAGTGGGCTAATCATCATGATAATTTTATAATTTGGCCAGAAGGATTAAATTCTATAAAAACAGTTCTAGTTGTCCGATTTAAATGATTGAAACACCCATTCAAAGCTCGCAAAATCTATATAAATATTCTTTACAAATTTATAGAAATTAAAAAAAATATTTGGTACAAAAAAAATTAAGTGGGCTAACCATCATGATAATTTTATAATTTGGCCAGAACGATTTAATTCTATAAAAACAGTTCTAGTTGTCCGATTCAAATTATTGAAACACCCATTAAAAGCTCGCAAAATCTATACAAATATTCTCTACAAATTTGTAGAAATTAAAAAAAAATATTTTGTACAAAAAAAATTAAGTGGGCTAACCATCATGATAATTTTATAATTTGGCCAGAAGGATTTAATTCTATAAAAACAGTTCTAGTTGTCCAATTTAAATGATTGAAACACCCATTCAAAGCTCGCAAAATCTATATAAATATTCTCTACAAATTTGTAGAAATTAAAAAAAAAATTTTGTACAAAAAAAATTAAGTGGGCTAACCATCATGATAATTTTATAATTTGGCCAGAAAGATTTAAATCTATTAAAACAGTTATAGTTGTCCAATTTAAATGATTGAAACACCCATTCAAAGCTCGCAAAATCTATATAAATATTCTCTACAAATTTGTAGAAATTAAAAAAAAAATTTTGTACAAAAAAAATTAAGTGGGCTAACCATCATGATAATTTTATAATTTGGCCAGAAGGATTTAATTCTATAAAAACAGTTCTAGTTGTCCAATTTAAATGATTGAAACACCCATTCAAAGCTCGCAAAATCTATATAAATATTCTCTACAAATTTGTAGAAATTAAAAAAAAAATTTTGTACAAAAAAAATTAAGTGGGCCAACCATCATGATAATTTTATAATTTGGCCAGAAAGATTTAAATCTATTAAAACAGTTATAGTTCTCCGATTTAAATGATTGAAACACCCATTAACAGCTCGAAAAATCTTTATAAATATTCTCTACAAATTTGTAGAAATTAAAAAAAAAGTTTTGTACAAAAAAAATTAAGTGGGCTAACCATCATGATAATTTTATAATTTGGCCAGAACGATTTAATTCTATAAAAACAGTTCTAGTTGTCCGATTCAAATTATTGAAACACCCATTAAAAGCTCGCAAAATCTATACAAATATTCTTTACAAATTTGTAGAAATTAAAAAAGATATTTTGTACAAAAAATATTAAGTGGGCCAGAAGGATTTAATTCTATAAAAACAGTTCTAGTTGTCCAATTTAAATGATTGAAACACCCATTCAAAGCTCACAAAATCTATATAAATATTCTCTACAAATTTGTAGAAATTAAAAAAAAAGTTTTGTACAAAAAAAATTAAGTGGGCTAACCATCATGATAATTTTATAATTTGGCCAGAAGGATTTAATTCTATAAAAACAGTTCTAGTTGTCCGATTTAAATGATTGAAACACCCATTAAAGCTCGCAAAATCTATATAAATATTCTCTACAAATTTGTAGAAATTAAAAAAAATATTTTGTACAAAAAATATTAAGTGGGCTAATCATCATGATAATTTTATAATTTGGCCAGAACGATTTAATTCTATAAAAACAGTTCTAGTTGTCCGATTTAAATGATTGAAACACCCATTAAAGCTCGAAAAATCTATATAAATATTCTCTAAAAATTTGTAGAAATTAAAAAAAATATTTTGTACAAAAAAAATTAAGTGGGCTAACCATCATGATAATTATATAATTTGGCCAGAAGGATTTAATTCTATAAAAACAGTTCTAGTTGTCCGATTTAAATGATTGAAACGCCCATTAAAAGCTCGCAAAATCTATATAAATATTCGATACAAATTTGTAGAAATTAAAAAAAAATTTTGAATAAAAAAAAATTAAGTGTGCTAACCATCATGATAATTTTATAATTTGGCCAGAAGGATTTAATTCTATAAAAACAGTTCTAGTTGTCCGATTTAAATGATTGAAACACCCATTAAAAGCTCGCAAAATCAATCTATATAAATATTCTCTACAAATTTGTAGAATTTAACAAAGATATTTTGTACAAAAAATATTAAGTGGGCTAATCATCATGATAATTTTATAATTTGGCCAGAACGATTTAATTCTATAAAAACAGTTCTAGTTGTCCGATTTAAATGATTGAAACACCCATTAAAGCTCGCAAAATCTATATAAATATTCTCTACAAATTTGTAGAAATTAAAAAAAATATTTTGTACAAAAAATATTAAGTGGGCTAATCATCATGATAATTTTATAATTTGGCCAGAAGGATTTAATTCTATAAAAACAGTTCTAGTTGTCCGATTTAAATGATTGAAACACCCATTCAAAGCTCGCAAAATCTATATAAATATTCTCTACAAATTTGTAGATATCAAAAAAAAAATTTTTACAAAAAAAATTAAGTGGGCTAACCATCATGATAATTTTATAATTTGGCCAGAAGGATTTAATTCTATAAAAACAGTTCTAGTTGTCCGATTTAAATGATTGAAACACCCATTCAAAGCTCGCAAAATCTATATAAATATTCTCTACAAATTTGTAGAAATTAAAAAAAATATTTTGTACAAAAAATATTAAGTGGGCTAATCATCATGATAATTTTATAATTTGGCCAGAAGGATTTAATTCTATAAAAACAGTTCTAGTTGTCCGATTTAAATGATTGAAACACCCATTCAAAGCTCGCAAAATCTATATAAATATTCTCTACAAATTTATAGAAATTAAAAAAAATATTTTGTACAAAAAAAATTAAGTGGGCTAACCATCATGATAATTTTATAATTTGGTCAGAAGGATTTAATTCTATAAAAACAGTTCTAGTTGTCCGATTTAAATGATTGAAACACCCATTAAAAGCTCGCAAAATCAATCTATATAAATATTCTCTACAAATTTGTAGAAATTAACAAAGATATTTTGTACAAAAAATATTAAGTGGGCTAATCATCATGATAATTTTATAATTTGGCCAGAAGGATTTAATTCTATAAAAACAGTTCTAGTTGTCCAATTTAAATGATCGAAACACCCATTCAAAGCTCGCAAAATCAATCTTTATAAATATTCTCTACAAATTTGTAGAAATTAACAAAGATATTTTGTACAAAAAATATTAAGTGGGCTAATCATCATGATAATTTTATAATTTGGCCAGAAGGATTAAATTCTATAAAAACAGTTCTAGTTGTCCGATTTAAATGATTGAAACACCCATTCAAAGCTCGCAAAATCTTTAAAAATATTCTTTACAAATTTATAAAAATTAAAAAAAAATATTTTGTACAAAAAATATTAAGTGGGCTAACCATCATGATAATTTTATAATTTGGCCAGAACGATTTAATTCTATAAAAACAGTTCTAGTTGTCCGATTCAAATTATTGAAACACCCATTAAAAGCTCGCAAAATCTATACAAATATTCTCTACAAATTTGTAGAAATTAAAAAAAAATATTTTGTACAAAAAAAATTAAGTGGGCTAACCATCATGATAATTTTATAATTTGGCCAGAAGGATTTAATTCTATAAAAACAGTTCTGGTTGTCCGATTTAAATGATTGAAACACCCATTAAAACTCGCAAAATCTATATAAATATTCTCTACAAATTTGTAGAAATTAAAAAAAATATTTTGTACAAAAAATATTAAGTGGGCTAATCATCATGATAATTTTATAATTTGGCCAGAAGGATTTAATTCTATAAAAACAGTTCTAGTTGTCCGATTTAAATGATTGAAACACCCATTAAAAGCTCGCAAAATCAATCTTTATAAATATTCTCTACAAGTTTGTAGAAATTATCAAAGATATTTTGTACAAAAAATATTAAGTGGGCTAAACATCATGATAATTTTATAATTTGGCCAGAACGATTTAATTCTATAAAAACAGTTCTAGTTGTCCGATTTAAATGATTGAAACACCCATTAAAGCTCGCAAAATCTATATAAATATTCTCTACAAATTTGTAGAAATTAAAAAAAATATTTTGTACAAAAAAAATTAAGTGGGCTAACCATCATGATAATTTTATAATTTGGCCAGAAGGATTTAATTCTATAAAAACAGTTCTAGTTGTCCGATTTAAATGATTGAAACACCCATTAAAAGCTCGCAAAATCTATATAAATATTCGATACAAATTTGTAGAAATTAAAAAAAAATTTTGAATAAAAAAAATTAAATGGGCTAACCATCATGATAATTTTATAATTTGGCCAGAAGGATTTAATTCTATAAAAACAGTTCTAGTTGTCCGATTTAAATGATTGAAACACCCATTAAAAGCTCGCAAAATCAATCTTTATAAATATTCTCTACAAATTTATAGAAATTAAAAAAAATATTTGGTACAAAAAAAATTAAGTGGGCTAACCATCATGATAATTTTATAATTTGGCCAGAACGATTTAATTCTATAAAAACAGTTCTAGTTGTCCGATTTAAATGATTGAAACACCCATTAAAGCTCGCAAAATCTATATAAATATTCTCTACAAATTTGTAGAAATTAAAAAAAATATTTTGTACAAAAAAAATTAAGTGGGCTAACCATCATGATAATTTTATAATTTGGCCAGAAGGATTTAATTCTATAAAAACAGTTCTAGTTGTCCGATTTAAATGATTGAAACACCCATTAAAACTCGCAAAATCTATATAAATATTCTCTACAAATTTGTAGAAATTAAAAAAAATATTTTGTACAAAAAATATTAAGTGGGCTAATCATCATGATAATTTTATAATTTGGCCAGAAGGATTTAATTCTATAAAAACAGTTCTAGTTGTCCGATTTAAATGATTGAAACACCCATTAAAAGCTCGCAAAATCAATCTTTATAAATATTCTCTACAAATTTATAGAAATTAAAAAAAATATTTGGTACAAAAAAAATTAAGTGGGCTAACCATCATGATAATTTTATAATTTGGCCAGAACGATTTAATTCTATAAAAACAGTTCTAGTTGTCCGATTTAAATGATTGAAACACCCATTAAAGCTCGCAAAATCTATATAAATATTCTCTACAAATTTGTAGAAATTAAAAAAAATATTTTGTACAAAAAAAATTAAGTGGGCTAACCATCATGATAATTTTATAATTTGGCCAGAAGGATTTAATTCTATAAAAACAGTTCTAGTTGTCCGATTTAAATGATTGAAACACCCATTAAAAGCTCGCAAAATCAATCTTTATAAATATTCTCTACAAATTTATAGAAATTAAAAAAAATATTTGGTACAAAAAAAATTAAGTGGGCTAACCATCATGATAATTTTATAATTTGGCCAGAAGGATTTAATTCTATAAAAACAGTTCTAGTTGTCCGATTTAAATGATTGAAACACCCATTAAAAGCTCACAAAATCTATATAAATATTCTCTACAAATTTGTAGAAATTAAAAATAACATTTTGTACAAAAAAAATTAAGTGGGCTAACCATCATGATAATTTTGACCATCATGATAATGATCTAATTTTTTTAAATTCTAATTGTTTTACAAAATCTTTTTTCTCAAAATTTCCATCTCGACTTGTAAATAAAAAACTGCTAAATTTCTGATCCTATTGATCACGAATAACACCAAAACACGACTTTATATACCTACTTATAACCCGTTACACAATTTAAAAAATTAATGTAGGGGAAATGAGTAGGTATACAACAACACTTACATTAAAAATAAATTAAATAGAAAAAACAAAACCGGCGTGGACAATATATAATGAATTTTGGTCCCAGGGGAACGAGCACAAAAGTCGCTTGTTACAATACGAGAATGCATCCATTGTTAAATTGCCAGCCAATTGAATTGCCTTGAGCGACATGCAGACAAATACAACGATGCACGCTTTGAGTCTCACTCCTCTACCTGTTTTCGTGGTGATTTTCATCAGTCATGCCATACCTAGTCCAGTGCGAGTGAATGGTTTCATTGGCATCACCCTTAATGCTAGTAAATTGCCCAAAAACTGGTTTGAATGATGAGAGTTCAGCCTTCGATATATAGGTAATAGCCCATAAACTGGTTTGAATGATGAGAGTGTTTTATAATGAAAATATTTCTTTATAATTTTATAATGGAAATACTTTTTTGTGTATTTATAATGGAAATAAGTTGTGATTTTATAATCGATCTAATGTTTGTTTCTTCATACTAGATAACATGTTGTGAGTTTGTAATTGTGATATGATTTTATTTTTTTGTGTAAGAATGTTTTATTAAAACTATTATCCGCTTGCCTCTGGTGGGGGCTATGTCAACAATAGTTTTTATTTTAATTGAATGGAGATCTACTAGAAGTAAACTTCAAGTAGCGGGGTTAGTAAGTATTTTGTTTTTTTTTTGTTGTTGGATTACAATAACATTCAATGTCTGGATTAACATACCCAAACGCTTCTTCGACTTTTACGTCAGGTTAAGCGGCCATTGTTATTACGTATATAGTAAATTTTTATTTGATAGGATACTTACCAATTTTAGTTCCTTCAGATTCTTTTACTATTAGATTGTAAAGATTGTATATTTTGATTTTAATTAAATTTATTTTGACAATATTTGATAATTGATATTTAATTTGATAACTACTGTTAAAACTCAAAACTGATGTTAATAAAACTCTTGTTAATAAAACTGATGTTAATAAAACTGCTCTTTGTTTTTAGAATTCTAAGCTTATATACTAAATTTTCTATTGAATTAATAGGAGGGGCTTAGTTTTTCTCCTTAATTTTTAGTTTTTCTATTTTCTTTTTGAAATTTACTTTAGATTATTTATTTATAATATCTCGATTTATATTTTACTGTTTATGTTTTAATATTTTTAAGTGTTTTTTTTTATGTTTGTATATTTACAAAATAATGAACATATTTTTTATGTATGATAATTTTAGGATAGATTTTTGTTTACTTTGACCTTTTATTAGTGTTTAATATTTTTAAGATAAGACCTATCCATTGCATTTAATTTAACATCTTGAGATAAGACGTATGTTTTTCTAGGTTTAATTATTTTAATATTGAGATGCAACGGTTTTATTTTTGTATATAGGATCGAAATAAATTTTATTGCTGTTTATGTTTTACGAGTATTCTAAGAAAGGTTTCATTTTTAAATGTTTGGCTTTTTGTGAGATCAGGACAATGTTTTAACACACGTTATTTTTACGGGTCATTGTCCTGATAACACAACAAGAGTTCAGCCTTCGATATAGGTAATTAGTAACTTGTCTTGCCAGCTGTCGTACTGCAACGGTCCAGCGAATGATTGTCGGGACAGATGGAGTAACAACGTAGGGACCAGGACGTAGGTAAGTGAGCTGGAGGTAACGTAATATCACATTACTCAGAGTATAAGTGTTATATATGTATAATGATTGGATGTTGGGATACATCGTCTAAAGCTGTTAGCTTCTTGGTTTTGCATAGGGTACAGAATATTTTCATGTAAACTAAGATCCATTTCATTTTGGTAAATGATGACGTTTGCCTAGCAATTATGGAGCCCAAATCTTGACCTTTCGGGACCGTTTGTATACGGTTATATCGCGTTCTTCTAAAACGACGCTATTTAGAGACGTTACATCATGGTGATGTCCTTGAGGTCAGGTTTGTTTATGTTATATGAGGCAGTGCCGTCTATCCCACCAGAGAGGATTCGCGAGCTGATCGGTTGAATTGTAACCTCGTGAGGCACTATCGTGCTGGCAATCACAGTCTCGGGCATCAACTTGTATTTAGCAATCCATTCGCTCTATATGTCTGAGGTAAATGCTACTGAATGAAAACGAAATCGCATGAGAATACTGATCAAGTATAGGGTTGCATCATTGGTCCCACTAGCAATTTAGAGTTAAGCAGGATCGATGAGGATGTAATAGCTGCACTTTTGAATACCACTCTGATCTTCGTGCTTGCTTTGGTTGGCTTGACTACTGAATGGTAAGGTAAATAAAAGTGTTCAGCTGAAAAATCATGTTGCTCGAGTTGGATTACTGCCATATGACAAAGTTGCTCATATTATAGTTTATAGCTCATATTATAGAGCACACCATATAGTTTTATTCTAAACATCTTAGAAAAGGATAGCAAGAGTGCCCGTTTGCTTGAATGGTAACAAAATATGGCAAAATAGCATTATATACCAAGAAATGTCCCTCTTACGCTAAACGGGCAGATTTTTTTTACAGCTCCATGATTCGAATAGTAAAGGCAATAACTATAATAGTGGAGCTGAGGACAGATTGATTGATTGATTGATGAGACTGTGAGACTAAGCTCTGGGCAAGTGTGCCGGTTAACACCGGTCCTATTCCCACAGCCCTTTTACATTTAACAAACGAAGGGATAGGAGGAATTTTCATATATTTATATTCCTATATATATATTTATATATATATATATATATATATATATATATATATATATATATATATATATATATATATATATATATATATATATTAATATATATATATATATATATATATATATATATATATATATATATATATATATATATATATATATATATATATATCCATGCATGATAGAAACGACCCAATTTCAACCACCTCATGATTATTACGACAGAATTCTATTCTACTAGAATTTGTGGAGTGAAGTTCAGAAATGTCAGTAATGACAGAATTGGCCCGGTTTCCCGTTAGCCAATATTCAAACTACTGTTAGTGCAAGACAATCACAATTTTAATGAACAGCTCTGCTTCTTGTCATCTTTTATTAGCAACTCTCATGAAATCTAAATCTATTAATGGCTTATTTCTCTAAGCCTCAGGCCGTAATAAATTAAATTAATTTTCACTTGAAAGTTGTAAATAATTAATCCATAATATTTATAATAATTTAATAATATAATAATATAATTCCTGCAAGCCATATGCTGTAATTATTTGAATTAGTATTTGCCTGAAATTGAAATTAACTAACTAATTCCTCTCATCATTCAAAAAAATATAAAACCAAGTATAACCATACAATAATACAATACAAATCGTAGAAAAGTAGAAAATCTATGGCATTATATGAACAAAAATAACAACGACCATTGAAAGAACGCTCTGAGATACTTGACAAATGAGACTCATATGGGATCAAATTCCCAAACAAATTATAGAAAACCTGGTCCAATCCATGCCGCATCGCCTCCAGGAAGTGGTTAACTATAACGGTGGCAGCACCTCCTACTGAGTTTACGGCGAAAGTGAATAACTTATAAAAATATAAAATATAAAATCCACAAACGGTCAGTAATCAACCCACCATTCACTCCCTGCACCAATCCAACAACAGCATTCAGCCCTCGGACATAGTTTAAAGAAAAATCGCATTGAAATCACTCAGTTGTCACACCAACAAAAAACCGACCCGGAAACCAAACCCTCCCTCCCACTCAGAATCCATAGACATCAACAAAGACAAATCTCATTCAACCAGCAACCAACTTTATCCCAATAATAATGGAGCTGAGCACAGAGTAACAAAACTATAAAACGAGCCAGCAAACGAGTTTTAAGGATCTCAAGAAACATCGTGGCTTTGAAGAGGTTGTTGTACACAGTTATGATAGTATACATATGTATACGTACATTAACCGACTAAGAAGTTAGATAGTAGAAATTTATACGTCTCTCCGTGGCAAGGACGAGAAAGCTCTCAGCCATTGTTAAACGTTATTTGTTTAAAAATTCATGAACAATTTCAAGGTTTGCTATGTGTTTTAGTTTTTCTCTAGTTGAAGTCCTTAAAAAAGTGCCATATCATGTAGACCTGAGCCACATCAAAGTATGTAAATTTGTCTCAATAGAACTCAATAGTTTTATTGAATTATTAAATTATAAGTGTTGCCTTTAAAATATTTTATGTTTGTAAGCCGCGTAGTGGAGGTAACATATTATACCTTTTGGTTTAGGTTAGAAATTTCTCAATAATATAACATATCATTGCACTTTTTAAAATCTCACGTTGCATAAATCTTAAATCATAAAAATAACAATCTTCAGTTGTAATAAAAACCACGGTACGTATACAATAGCTTAACGGTTTATCTATTTGTCAGACAGTCTCAAATAAAAAAAAAATACTTCTTTTCTTCTCTATACTACATGCAATTATAATATGTCGAGGTGTATAAATTAAAATTATTCGATTCTAAAATGCAATTAAATTAAAATAAACAATTGAAAGAATTTCGGAATTTCTTAACGGACGCCCGACTCATTAAACAAATTAATTGTGTTGCAAACACTGGAAGGTTTTTCATCTTTATATCACCCCACCAATGACATTAATACTAAACTATTCGTAAACGTTACACTAAAACAGTACACTTTATGTTATTTGAAACATTTGTCATGAGAGAATTGAAACTAATTTACGAAGACCTTTATAAATTATGTTATTGTGTGTGAGTTTAATTAATAACTTTTGTATTTTTTATTTTTTTTAATAACAATTTTATGTTTATTCACAATTTATAATTTATATATTTATAACTTTTAATTTTTAGGAACGACCCAAAAAAACAACATCAATGAATATAATAAGAGTTTTTAACTTTTATATCAACTTTACCTTTCAAGATTTGAGATGAGAATGAATATTCGAAGATTGACGAATAGTTAGAAAATTATATAAAACAATATAGCTAAAGTAAATAAGAATTGAGATATATGCTGAATGCACAAATCTCACAGTTTTAAATGTTTATGTTAAAGTTTTGGTTTTGTTATCAATTTATATGTTTACGTTATTTTTTAAATATAATAAAGAAATTATATGTAACATGATATTTTCTAAATTTAATTGCTGATTGTTTCCGGATGATGAAATCTTGGTATTTCTTGATGATGATGCTACTATGTGATATTATCGGATAAGGATGTAACTCCTCCCTCCTTAAGTTCGATCTCGTCCTCGAGAGCGATTGCTATTTTTTTTGATAAAAATTTGAAAATTACGTTGCTTCTGCAAGTATAATAAATGATTAATGCGATAACTATAATTATAATAATAATGCCAAATGAAAATGAGTAGTATGTCACTCGTAGGTTTCTTTCAACTTGTTCTGCATAATTTTGCTGTTTTATTTGTATGTTTTCGAAGTCTTTTAATTTTTTCAGGTTTTTGAAATGATGTTGATTTAGTTTTGGTAAGTCGATGTATTCTTCCATTATTGTTTTTACATTAATATTATCCATTGGTTGAATAATATTAATTTTGTGTTTTCTTATTTTGATGTCGTCTGAATATATGTTGTTATTTATTGTGATTGTACAATTGTTGAATTTTATTAATTTGCGCCCTAATATATGTTTAGGTGCATTTTTACATGTTGATGCGATGTTTGTTCCATTTTTGGTTGATACGTATAAATATCCTGGTTGTAAATAATCGATGTCATCCGTTTCGTGAATTTCTTTTGATTCACATATTGTCTCGTTTTTGTAAATCATATTTGGAATACATAGATTTGGATTTTTTATTAAAATTTGTTTGTGACAAAAATATATTTGTTCAATTATAAAACATGGTTTGATAATTTCCATATAGGTTTTTGGATTAAGGATAATTTGATTAGTATTTATTTTTATTAATTGATTATTTTGGATTGGTACGGGTTTTATAAGGTAATATGTTAATGATTCATTATAAAATTCTGGTACTTGGATTATAATGATCAGATTTGTATCGTTGTAATAGGCTTGTATTTCTAATAATGAGTAAATTTGTTCTTCCGATTTTAAATTAATTGAATTATTAATTAGATGTTGATTTATATCATAAAGTATATGTGTTGAGATAACTTTTATTTTAGCAAATGTTATTATTTCGTGTATTTGGTTAATTTGTTCTTTTAGTAAATTTATATTAAAGTCTAATGTTAATCCGTATTCTTGTATTTTATGGTGTGCCCATATTGTTGAATTAGTTTTGCTTAAATCTAGTGCTATATTATAATTCATTTTCGTAAGAGTATCACCTATGAATTGTGTTATGTTTTCAAATCTGTTTATCATGTCTTGATTTAAATTTATTTGTTCCTGAAATTGTTGGTGTATTGCGTATGAATTATTGTTTAATTTTATTATTGCGTTATTTAAATATACAAGGTCGTCGTTATCTAGATTTCCTGTAATTGATTTGATTAATTTTCCCAAAGGATTGAAGATTCCTCGTTTAGGTCTTTTTAATGTTATTGGTAAAATTGAATTTAAGTCTTTTTCAAGACGTGTGTATTTTTGTTTTGCTATATTTATTATTGTTTTCGGAAGATTTTGTGTTAATATTAAATCTTCTAACCAATTTATTGAAATATGAATATTATTTAAATTTATTTTAAGATCTTGTAATTCTATTAGATGTATAAGTTTTTTATATGTTGTTATAATTCTAGCGTCAGCTATTTCGAGTGTTATTAGTCCTTTATTATTTAGCATGTCAAAAATTTCAATGGATTGTGACAGGACACAGATTGGTAACCTGTAATGATAATTTAATTTTTTATTTTACTTTTGTGTACCTTCCTTTTATTTGTGGTAACGGTGATTCCATTATCTTGTAATACTATATGTTTAATGTTTAAAGGTTTTAACTTATCTCTTGTAGTTATTTTTTCATATATAACTGTATCTTTTTCTAAAGTTTGGGGATCTAACCTATCCTTATTTATTCTGTTTATTATTTTATTTTTATTCTTAAAACTAAATTCTCTAATAATATTTTTAATTGAATCATATTTATCTCTGATTTCTTTTAAGTAATCTGAAGTTGGAATAGTATTTATATCGGGTAAATTGTTTATTAATATATAACCGCGATGTATTTCGAAAGGTTTAACT
>OY744478.1:3466866-3547554 GCA_963556175.1 Tipula confusa
TATATATATAATATATATATATATATATATATATATATATATATATATATATATATATATATATATATATATTATATATATATATATATATATATATATATATAATAAACATAATATACATAATAGGTTTATAACGAATTCGAGCTTATTTATATATTTTAATAAAAATACAATATTTTTACAATAAAAATTTTAATTTAAACAACAACAACAATGTACAACAATTCTACGTTATATACTTTTTTTATATACAAAAACGAAGCGTACGATCAGCAATACTAATGCGAAAATTATTTACTCGTAAACACTATACAAACATAAAAATATTATATTAAAGAGAGGAATTGTACTAAAATCGCCTATCGGAAATTGGCTGAACTTATTTACTCTAAAAAAAATTTTAAAAATGTGTAAGCTATTTTTAATTTAATTATTTATGAATTAAAATTGTAAATATTTTACAAAATAAGAAAACTAGGCACGAGATTATGAATTGAAGTTTATTATTCTGAAAAAATTTTGGGTCAATTGTTGTTGAGCATTCGTATCGAACTTGCACAACTTCTCTAAGTTTGGGATCTAATAACTTCTTATTAAAAGAAAATTTGGAGAAAAAAAAAAAACTAAGCACGAGTTTTACATATTATCTATTAAATATAAAAAAACTCTAGAAGAAAATGTTCGCACAAGTGCTTATCGAACCTGCACAAGATACCCATTTTTAGTAAAGGACGCTCTTAAGATAAAACAGCTACGAAAATTAAAATAGATGATTGAGCGAATTTCAATTCTTGTTCTAAAAATGTGATTTCCCTCTCTGAAACAATTAATTAATTATAGTATAAATACCATGCCAATTCATTTGGGGAGATCAGTCCAGATCGGTCAGTTTGGATCGGATCAGGTCAGTTCAGATCGGTCAGTTGAGTTCAGAGGTCAGTTCAGATCAGTTCAGAGCAGTTTAGAAGAGTTCAGTCAGTTTAGATCGGTCAGTTCGGATCGGATCAGTGCAGATCAGTGCAGTTCAGTTTTTAGTTTTTGAGTTTTGTAAAAAAATTTAACGTCTTAACTTAACAATTTTTTTGTGTGTTGTTGAAATAAAAAAAAGCAGTCACCACAGCAAGGGTAATTGTGGTAACTAACCCTAATCATTAAGCGAATATTGTTTGAGTGAGGTCGGTTGCCTCAATTAGAGGCGAAGGTCATAATTGGGTTCTGCCCTGGGCTTTCCTTCTACCGACCCACTCTAATAATAAACATTATCCAATACTAACTGTAGGACATGATTTTAAAAAATCGTAATGGGGCTTAGAGTAAAAATGATACTCTAAACCATCCCATTCAAAGCAACTACGGGTGATTCATCCGAATAAAAAAAAATGAATCACCATGTTTGGGGTCCAGTATCCCCATTATTTTCCTTAATTTTTTTGTTGAGCAAATATTGATGAGTTATGTCATCACCTCCCCCATTCCAATTTGAGTGCGGTAAATTAGGTTTATACTCACGTACCAATAACCACACGACCAACTTCTCAACCTACTCGAGCTGCAGGAATCGAGGCCGCACCATGGTACACCTGTGAGTATGGATAATTCTATGAAACCAGGTTTGCTTTTCTGATGTTTAAAGGAAAACGGTTTCACCAGTTAAAGGGAAGCATATCATATATAGCTTGAGATATCTACTGCATCGTCGCATCACTGTCGAAGAACCTAAAAAAAGAACCGGTTCAGTACATTGTGTTAAGTGTCAAGAATATGAGCACATCAGAGCCTACTGAATGCCATGTAGTAGGCTTTGGTATTCTCTGGTATCTCCCGTATTCTTGACACTTAAAATGAAAATGTATAGCATACAATGCAAACTGGGATTTAAGGTTACATTACAGTAACGACAAAAAGAAAAAGAAACCAAAATTTTTCACGGAGGGCTAATTCAGTGCTGAAGAGTGTAAAACTAAATCCATCTATAGTAACATCTGGAAACCGATTTGAAATTCTGCACATAGTAGGTAAAAACTAAAGACAAGGAGGAAGAGCCAAAAGAGGAACCTCTATTTAACCTCTTCTATATCTATTTAAGAGAAGCGCCAACAAAACCAAAACAATTTTTGTTGCTCTTGCTATAAACGTGGCAACATTAGTGAAACCAGGGTTCAAAGAAAAAAACACAATGGATACAGAAAAATTGTACCCAAATTAGAAAAACTTTTACACTTATTATTTGAAGAGCGCGAAAGGACTCACAATCGTGATAAAAGGAATCGAATCCATCGTGCAACCTGAAGAAATCAGCGAAGAGCTGACAAGGTTGAACTTTAAGGTAAAAAATGAGAACCACATAAACGTAATTCTGTTTTACAATGCACCAACTGTCAAAATAATGGAAATTCGTGAACTTATTTCCAACTACCAGCTGCTTGTGTAATAAGTGGCAAACTACATGTCACCAGCAAGTATGAGCTAGAAATTGTGAAGAAAACCACACTGCAAACTATAGAGAATGTGTTGTGTACAGGGAGTTAATAAAAGAATGACTCCACGGCAAAGATTGGAAAACAAGCGCAAATGAATGCGATGGAAATGTCTGCTACAATTAATCCAAAACATCCTTTAGGAGGGAATTAATGAATAAATTTATGCAAATGATGGACACCAATATGAGTCTCATGCTCCAAAATATGAATACACTTATGTTAATACCCTCATAATACCCTAGGAGATAAATTTATTACAGGAGGTGAATACAACGCCAAACATATTCAATGGGGTTCAAGGTTAACGTTCTCGAAAGGAAAACAGCTGTCGGACTGCATGTAAGATGGAAAACTGGAGCATATATCTGCTGGTCATCCAACCTACTTGCCAACTCAGAGGCGAAAAATTCCAGAGTTACTGGACTTTTGTGTAACAAAGGCTATAGTTAAATCTCTTGTAATGGCTGAAATGTGCTACTACGTGCTACGAAAAACAAAATATGAGATTGATGCAGCAGTCGAAAACATAATAGATGTATTAAAACAAGCTACAACGGATGCTACACCTAGTAGCTCAGTTTACATAAAGTTGTTAAAACTATCTTAAAATATTCAGCAGCTCTTAATGGTGAAACGGTCAATATTCCGGCAGTCGCAACTACATAGATCACCTACTCTTAATCCAAAATTAAACAACGCGACGAAGAGGTTTAACATTATCTCAATGGACTCACAGCGACTAAAGCAACACGTAGCCTGAAATGACCTACACTTTCATGCCCACTAATTTGTCTCCTTGATAGAAACTGGGCAAAAAGTGATGCAGATAAAGCAAACATATTTGGTCAACATCTTATAGTAGAGTATTTACAACGAGCAAATCGGAAGCCCTGAAATGTTATCTGATGATGCAGAAGCTTTAGAAATCTAGCCACGTACATACAAGTGGCGCCAAGTACCAAAAATAATCAAGAAAAACATAGATCCAAAAAAGCAGCAGGCCATGATCGAATCAGCGGAACAACACACATACACTAATCTCAATAGTAAACAAGTGAATAAGTAAACAATTAAAGCGAAGTGTACAGTAAAGTGCTACATAGTGGTTATAGTGAAATGAAAATCAATCCATTAAATTTGATCACGGTGTTTTTTTTATTGCAAAATCCATTACAAATCCAGAACCCAAATACATAACAATTGGTGTCAGAAGTGGGATTTTGCAATAAAGTGCGATGAAAAACATCAACACGTATACAGCGCAGCAATTAAGAGATGATTTGGAGGAGCGAACATTGTCCACAAAGGGCAATAAGACGGAGTTATATTTAAGGCTTCAAAAAGCTATGAAAAATGACTAGCAAGAAACTGGCAGCAAAGGAGGAGAGTCGGCATCATAGCGATACTCGTCAACAACAGTACACCTCAGCAGATCCCCATCAATATCATCAGCAGGAAGAGCCTTAACACCAAAACCATTGTGCACGAAAGATTTAAGCGAGCTGGAAGCTACAGCAACCCAGTCGAAAGCTAACGATGACCTTACATCCGAATACAAACCTAAAGCAGAACCGAAAAGGGAGCGAACAGAGCTAGTCATAGCTGTTCCCGATTTAGCAACCAGAACAAGAAACATCGGAACAGTTCTCAAAGGTATGATATTACAAATGAAACAGCTAAGCACTAAAGTAAACCAACAGAGTGAGAAGTTGGATGGGGTCAAATTGTCCCTGCTAGGAAGGATGAGAGACGGACGTGGCAGATGTTAGAAGCCAAATGCAAGAGTTGGAGGGTTCTATCACGGCTACCGTAGAAAACACAGTCCAAGAAAGGATGCAACAATTTGAGAGCAGAATGAAACTATTGGAAGACCACCAGCAAAACTATACTTTGCACAACAATGGAGCTTTCCAAGAAAGCAGACTGACGATTGTTAAGGAACCATCTACTGGTGGCCATAAGGGAATTTTCATTCGATGGTGTTTCGCCAATCAAAAACTTAGGGTTCAGTTTCAAGCGGCAGTACATACTAATGGATGGGATCATAGTGAGCAACTAAATGCATTAATTCTGGCGCTACGAGGAAAGCAGCAGACTGTACCTGCGTCATAGATCATTCGTATTGTTGATTTGATGGAGTGCAGATCGTCATATCAAACAATTTTTAAAGTGTTTTAAATATAATTAGCAAACATATATAGTGTACATTTATTATGTCGAACTGTAATAAGTGCAATGAGCCCGTTAATCGCAAAGAGGTATTGCAAATATCATGCAGTAATTGTACTTCTATATTTCATGGAATATGTGTAAATCTGGATAAGGCAAGCATGGATTTATTGAAACGTGAAAAAACCATGGTATTGTGATATTTGTGATACATCAAGGATAATGAATGTCGGTTGTCCAACTTATATCTCAACAACAGTTATAAGTGAAACGAACAACTCTGTACCTTCATCACCGCAACATTCTATTAGTTTTGATGTGAACTCATTTGAAAGCAAATTTAGTGCATTGGGATCCAAAATTATTAATATGGTGAACACAAATCTTCAAACTATTACCAATAAAATAAATGTGATGGGAAACATGTTAAAACAATATGAGCTAGTAATTGACCAGAATAAACACTTAAAAAATAAAGTTTCGGATTTAGCATTTCGTCTTGATAAATATGAACAACGTGACATGAACGATTCTTTAGTGATTTATGGAGTACCGGAAGTTGAAAACGAGAATATTGTGGAAACATGTGTAAATGTATTTAAAAAATGTTTAGACCTAGACGTTGAGGGTACAAACATAGCTAAATGTTACAGAATGGCAAGTCGTAAAAAATAAATCGCAACAGTCATATAAAAAACAAAATTGCTCCAAACGGAATCGGCATCGTTATAAAGTTTAATAATCAAAATATAAGAGATACGGTTATGCAAAAAAAATATACAACTAACAAGAAATTTTTAACAATAGACATGGGGTTCCAATATGTTCAACCAATTTACATCAATGAGTTTCTTACACAATGGAAACGGAATTTATTATTAGTCGCAAGAGAAGTTAAACAACAACAAAATTATAAGTATAGTTGGATTAGGAACTGTAGAATTATGATGCGTCGTACAGATGGTGAAAAGGTCATATACATTAATAATTATTGTGATATTCACAATTTATAGTTATATTTGTAATTAATTTTCATTTCATGGCCTTTTCAACTTTAAATAACGCACTGTCGGTGACCAATAGAGTTCATAATCCAATGATTTCTTCAAATTTATTGAATAATTTTTGTATTATTCATCAGAATATAAGGAGCATGCGGAGGAATTTTGACACTTGTTGACATAACATAAATTAGTATAATTAGGCAAATAACGTATGCGGTTCCACACATTGGTCAGTGACCGATAATATTGATGTATCAGCATTCTATTTATTTCAAGTTTATAATTTTATGTATTTCGTTTATATTGATGCATCAGCATACCTAACATAAGTAATTTAATGTAGTAATTTATTATATAAAGAAAATAAACATTATGATTAAAGGTCAGTTAATCAACAACTATTACTGAGTTAGTTATACATTAGTTTGGGCCTTATCCGTGGTAACCCAAACTCTTTACAACATAACATTTGGTCCTTCGAGCCGGATAAGAACAGGCACCTAAACCAAGTTACCGGTCCACAATAAAAAGTTATAATGATAATGAAAAAAAGTTATAATGATAAAAAGTTATAATGATTCTCTATTAAACGAGCAACAGGAAATTGCCACAAAAATAGAGACTCTGCAAAAAAAACTATAAGAAGGATGGATCAGAGAGAAAAACAAAAAAATATCTGGAAGCAAAAATCCAGATATTAAAGGAGTTCATCAGCCGATATGAAGCCAACCATGAACAAATTGAGGCAGAAGCTACATTAGAGCCTTCACATGGTTACTTCATTGAACGAAAAAAAATTGCAACAACTTACGGCACGTTCCTTGCTGAGCTGCGACAACGTTTAAATGCAGCCCCAACAACGCTAACGATCCAGGCATCTAAAATTTTCAATTTTCCTGAAAATAAAAATCAAGGCATACCCGCCGAGTCACGCCAGTTACAACAAGTCAACGTTGAAAATAACAGTACTGGGGGTGATATTGCGGATGAAATACCAACGGAAGTAAGAAGACTCGTAAAAAAAGCAGGAATAAAAGTGAACCATATCCGGAGTTTTCTGCAACAAGCAGAACTATGCGTAATTTAAAAACGTTCTAGTTATCAGCTGTCGCAGAAATTACAGCAACTAGAGAACAACAGGAGCATTATGGATCAACTGCATGAAGAGGTACTTTTGGAAATTCCAGAGGAACGCCAAGGTGATTTCCCGTATTTCATACATCAACAATATGAAGTAACGAGTGTAGAAGTAGATGAGATGACAGTCAGACTTAAAGAGGCAACACAACAACAATCAGCACAAAGAAGCGGCATCATCAATAATAAAAGTGGTCAACCAGAACTAAAATTGCCACCCATCGAAATACCATATTTCAGTGGCCAATATAATGAGTGGGCAACGTTTTACGACAGATTTCAACGATTTGTGAACGAAAACGAAAATCTTACTGACACACACAATATCAGCTACCTCAAGACTTATGTTAAAGGAGAGGCAGCAAAACTTCTGAATCACATACCTACAACAGGAGTAAACTACGCAGATGCGTGGAAAATACTGATGGATCGGTACAACAACAGGAGATTACTTGTAACCAACCATGTAAACACACTGCTAAATCTGCTAAACATTACCTCGGAGTCCGCAACTGCAGTAAAAACCCTTCATGACACGATGGTAGAAAATCTGTATGCCTTGAAGAACTTAGGCATCGATACAATAACATGGAACGCAATATTAATTCCATTAATATTAAAGAAATTGGACAACGAGACTCATCGTTTGTACCAAGTTAATCTAACGAACCCTCGGGAAATTCAACCTCTAACTGAATTTCTTAAGTTCCTAGAAAGTCGCTTCCAATCACTAGAAGCAACTCACATCCCAGCAAGGGGATTTCAACAAAATAAAAGCAATTTCGCACGCCAAATTCCTGTGATTACACAATCACCAAGAAGAACGTATGCTGGAATTAGGAAAATATACATTGCTTGTAAGGCATCACATGACATAACAAGATGTCCTACACAGTTAAAAATCTTCTATTTAAATGCAATAGAAGCTTTGTATTAAATTTTATACAATACAATATTCTATTATAATTTAATGCACACCACCGCTAAAAAATTGTTTAATACAATACCATTAAAAAATAATATTATTATATTTAACATTTGTGATAAAAATGACTGCAGCGGTAAATACATTATTTTCGCTCAATTTTACTCTCATCGAAAGTTTTTATAATACAACAATCATTAAAAATTATAATACATATACAATCGATTCTCGATCGGTAATTTTTATACTCTCGACTTATCCTGAATATTTCATTTTTATTTGTGTACCGTTAAGTGCGGATCGATTTTAAAATAATATGCGATTTTTAATTGTTTTCAAGAAAAAAGTAATAAGATAGTAATTAGATTTGTGATAAAATTTTGATAAAATATAATTGGTTTTATTTAATCATAATTTTTTGTTTTTTAAATAATTTTTTTTGTCGATTTAAATAAATCAGAATGTGTGTTTGTTAAAATAAAACGTAATATAGTGCAGTAACTTTAGGTATGAAGACTTCGTAATTGCTGGTAAGTTGCACGTTATTTGTAGGTTATATAATTTTTAATATGTAATAGTAGAAGTATTAGTTTTTAATATACTCATGTCATATGACAGTTTTCTAGTGATTTCATTGGCGTATTTACTAAATAGAATTAGTATTAAAAATTTTATAGTAGTCAGCATCTTGTTTACATTAGAGAAACAAAGGAAAATATTTTTTTTTTTTTTGTTGTAATAAAAAATACAAAATAGAACAAAAACCAAAAACGATTACCTTTGTCACTCTGAGTAGTTTAGCATTTTTTTTCTCCTTCTGGTTTCACAGTAAAAAATACTGACAGTAAATGTGTCATTGAAGTGTCATAGACGACTAATATTTTGTTATTAGTTCTAACTCACTAACTTAAGTTTCTTTCAAACTATTTCAAATATTTTAGCTGCAAAAGATTTGGTTATATATGTTTATGACATTTCATTTTGAGGACTCCAAAGGTACTCTTATTCTAGCTCATAAGTTTATTAATTAAGTTATTATGTAAAAACGATACAAGCTGAATTTGTTTATTCAAATTGCTTGTACATAATTTTAAGTTTTAACCAAATATGTATACCACTTAAATATCTGTAATATAAGTATTGAAATAAAAAATGTATGATAAACAATTATGTCTTTTGTTTTATTTGTTGTGTTATTATTTATTTATAAAATATACCAGTGATCATATATATAAAGACCAAACTAAATGGCGGGCGAATTCCAATGTAGCCTCTTTTTAAAAGTAATATTGGAATGTGCATTAAAAAGAGCTAATTTTTCTAGTATTGCTTTTTAATAAAACTGGTTTTTAGTTTTAAAAAAGCCACTATTTAAATGTAATCAATATGCATTTTGACTTAAAGTCAAAATCTGTTAAAGTTTATCAGTAAATAAAATTTAATGGATTTTGATTTTTAGTCAAAATGCATAATGATTACATTTAAATAGTGGGTGCTTTAAAACTAAAAACCAGTTTTATTAAAATGCAATATTTGAAAAATTGGCTTTTTTTAATGCACATTCTATTATTACTTTTAAATAGAGGCTACATTAGAATATAATGGCTCTGTCCATTATATTAATAAAATGGTGGCACTATTGAAAATTAATAGAAACAAAAAACATAAATTTTAATGGAACTTGTTTTAAAAAAATTTAATGGTGTCTGTATTGAAATCTAATAACCCAAAATTGACAGTTTTTAATACAACTTCCATTAAAAAAATTTAATTATTTTCTTGTATTAAAATGTAATGGAAAATTACGTTGGACTTATATACAATAGAAGTAGCATTGTATTTTCGTAATTTTTTTTTACTGTGTATGTTTATAAAAATGCCAGTACTAGAAAGATCGAAATTGATAACAGGGATCAATCTATGCAGAATTTGTTTAAGCGCAACGCATAGCAAGTGCTTCAGCAAAGAAATTTGTGTGGTGTGTATGGGAAATCATAATACGCTACTACACATGAAGGAAGTTACAACTTCACTTCACACTGCCAAAAACGCTCCCTCAATAAATAATGGAGTACCTTTATTAGCTACAGCACTGATAAAAGTAGCTACTCGTATTGGATATGCAATACTACTACGCTCTCTAATAGATCCAGGGTCACAATCATCATTCATTACCCAAGAAGCAGCCGAGTTACTAAGTTTTCCAAAATTTCGTGTAAATCTGCAAGTCAGTGGGATTGGTGGAATGACGACTAGTAATGTAAAATATAAGGTATTCATTACAATATAATGTGGTGATATCTCATCAAATTTCAAGCAAGTAGTAGAAGCGTTCATTTTACCGAAGTTAACTGAACGTCTGCCAGCTGAACCAATAAAAGGTGTCAACACATGGAAGCTAGTATTGGCAGATCCACACTATGACACACCTGCATCTATAGACATGATTCTAGGGGCAGATATTTATGGACATATTTTAAAGGAAGGAGTAATTAAAACTTCGCAAGACCATCCAGTAGCTCAAAAAACGGAGCTAGGATGGATACTTTTGGGAATGACAAAAACACAACCAACTTCAAACTCAGTGTCTTTGACTATGACATCACAAAGTAATCTCGATTTAGAGCTGCGAAAATTTTGGGAAATTGAAGAAATACCTCAAAATAAACAATACTCCGAAGACGAAGAATTTTCGAAACGTCATATACAGAAACCTGTAATCGATTAGCAGATGGGAGGTATGAAGTCACCATACCAATAAAAGACAACTTTAGTTTAGGAGATAGCAGGAGCCAATCCATAGCAAGATTGCTACAAGTGGAGCGGAGATTAGAAAAGAACCCGCAATTAAAACAAGAATACCACGATTTTTTTAAATGAGTACATTCAACTTGGACATATGGTTCCAATAAATTCAGACGATATTACATGCAAGAACAGCATATGCTATCTACCCCACCATGCATTGGTTAAACAATCCAGTACAACAACAAAGGTTAGAGTAGTATTTGATGCCTCGATGAAAACATCAAATGGCCTAAGCCTCAATGACATCCAACTAGTGGGGCCAACACTGCAACAAGATCTATTTTCGATCATAACAAGGTGGCGTAAATATAAATATGTGTTTATTGCAGACATCGAAAAGATGTATAGACAGATCCTTATAACCGAAAGACAACAAAACCTACAAAGAATTGTTTGGAGAAATGACCCACAATCGCAAATCAAAGAGTACAAATTACGAACAGTAACATACGGTACATCTTCTGCGCCATACCTGGCCATAAGAACCCTAAGACAGCTTGCTTTAGATGAACAACAAACATATCCAATTGCTTCAGAAATTCTTCTGAAAGACTTTTATGTTGATGATGTTCTTTCTGGTTCAGCTACCATAGAATATGCAAGAAAATGTCAGGAACAATTACGAAGTATGCTAGATTCTGAAGGTTTCAAACTGCGAAAATGGGCATCGAATAACAACGCTGTAATGGAAGGTATACCAGAACAACAAAGAGAAACCAAACCAACCATCATAAGTAAGGAACATGCATCTATAAAAACGTTAGGCCTTATATGGAATCCACAAAATGACGAATTCGAATTCCAAGTCAACATGGGTACTGACATGAAACTACCAACGAAACGATACGTTATATCAGAAATAGCCAAAATTTTTAATCCATTAGGTTGGTTTTCGCCTACTATAATTCTTGGTAAGCTTATGTTCCAAGAATTATGGATAAAGGGAATATCGTGGGACGAAGAGCTACCTGAAGAAATAAAAAAAAGATGGGTCAAATACAAGTCAACATTCTGCGAGTTGCAAAAAATAAAAATTCCACGCTGGGTAAACACAGAAGGTAATGACCAGGATATGGAGCTTCATGGATTTTGTGATGCATCCGAGTTAGCGTACGCAGCAGCTGTTTATTGCAAAGTTACAAGGGCAGGAAAAACTACTGTAACTTTAATAGTGGGAAAAACAAAGGTTGCACCAATCAGTCAAAAGTTAACCCTTCCAAGGCTTGAGTTGTGCGGAGCTTCATTATTAGCCAAGCTTTTGAGACAAATTTCTGAAGCCATGGATATCCCGAATTGTAAGATGCTGGCCTGGACAGATTCAACAATAGTGCTAGCCTGGTTACAAGGACACCCAAGTAAATGGAAAACTTTTGTTTCGAATAGAATTTCACAGATTCATTCTATTATCAGCCCAGGACAATGGAAGCATGTAAAATCGAAAGAAAATCCAGCGGATTGTGCAACACGGCATAGATCCTGATAAGCTGTGTGATCACAATTTATGGTGGTCAGGACCAGATTGGCTTAGTAGCAACACCGATCTTACATTCGACGCGGTCATAGCCGAAACGGATTTAGAGAAGAAGCAGGTCCGTTCTGTCTGCACACTAAGCACAATAATAACTGATCCAACGATAATTGAAAAATTTTCTACCTTCACAAAAACAAAAAGAATAATCGCATATTGTTGGCGCTTCTATTGGAATAGTCGTCATAAGGATAATCGTAGAAATGGTGCTTTAACAGTACAAGAATTAGAAGAGGCGAAAATCAACATTGTAAAAATTACACAATCTACAGCCTTCAGCAGATGATATTAGAAAATTAAGGGATAGGGGTTCAGTGGGCAGTAAAAGCAAACTTTTATCCTTACATCCGTTTCTGGACAAGAATGGAGTTATACGAATCGGAGGCCGTTTGCAGCACTCAATTTTACAGTATAACGAAAAACACCCAATGATACTACCATCTAAATGCCATATCACGAGCCTGATCCTCGATTGGGCGCATAAAACCACTCTGCATGGAGGTGTGGATTTAACTCTTGCTTTTATAAGAAAGCAATTTTGGATTCTTCAAGGCAAAAGAGCGACAAAACAACATAATCGCCGATGTCTTAAGTGTTTCAGACTTAATGCTGGACGTGCAACCCAACTAATGGGAAGTCTACCAGCACCGAGGGTTACACCATCAAGAACATTCACTCACACGGGGATAGATTATGCCGGCCCCATACATTTCCGAATGTCTAAGGGCAGAGGATCAAAAAGCCAGAAAGGTTATATCGCTATCTTCATCTGTCTAACCACGAAGGCGATGCATATAGAACTGGTGAGTGATCTGACATCAGAAGGATTTCTCTCTACTCTCAAACGCTTCATAGCACGAAGAGGAAACGTCGCACATTTATATAGCGATAATGCAACAAATTTCGTTGCAGCAAATAAGTATCTGCAAGCCATCTATCACAATTCGGACAATATATCGAGCAAATTGTCGGTTCAAGGGATACAGTGGCATTTTATTCCACCGGGATCTCCACATTTTGGAGGTTTATGGGAAGCGGGTGTAAAACTAATAAAACAACATATGAAGAAAATCATAGCATCGGCACTATTAACTTTCGAAGAATTGACCACGTTACTATGTCAAATCGAAGCATCATTAAATTCTAGACCTCTGTGCCCTTTAACAGATGATCCTAACGAGTTTGAATGCCTAACACCAGGACATTTTATAATAGGCAACTCTATGCTTGCCCCACCTAACGTCGAGCCACTTCAATTAAAGCCACAACTATTAACTAGGTGGCAATTAGTCGATAGAATGCACAATGATTTTTGGAAAATTTGGAGCAAGGTTTATTTACAGAACATGCAAAATCGCGCGAAATGGACAAAACAACAACCAAATATTAAAGAGAACCAGTTAGTTCTCATAAGGGATGAAAATATACCACCTACTAAGTGGATAATGGCAAGAGTGATAGAAACACACCCAGGGCATGATAAGTTAGTTAGAGTTGTTACTTTGAAAACTCAGAATGGAACTCTCAAAAGATCCATCGCTAAAATCAGTCCAATGCCAACGCACTACAACGACAAAGCAGACGATAACAAAATTCCTACAATTTCCGAACAAACAGATACTACACCTGTGGATGGTTCATCTGACCTGAAGGCTCCCGAAACCACTCATAGGATAACTCGAAGTCGGTTTGCAAAACTGGTATCAAATCTCATTTTATATTCTGTATGCCTGATGAGCGTAGTTTTTAACTGTGCAAGAGCAGATTGGGTAAATACAACAGAGTATAGAATAAAATATCTCAACCAACAGCCGGGGTGTTACTTTGAAAGACAAGCTGAAATGAATCATCTAGCGTCAGACTGGAATATCATCATATACTATGATCTTAGAAGTTTTGACATGGAGCTGAAACACATGAATATGCAATATAAATCTTTAAAATAATTCTGCCATGAAACTGCTAAAAACAAAGATGAATCCGGTTTATGTATGGCCCTTATCCAACAGTTTGCACAGCAAATAGAAAACATTAGGAAGTCAAATTTAGTCGTCCATAATTCTAACAAGGAGCGCAAACGAGTTAAGCGTGGTTTTGGTGATACGATAGGACATCTCATGGGCGATCTATTCGTTGTTTTGAATGAGAGAGACGCAGAACATTACGAACAACTAATATCAAATCTGGAGGATAGAAGCGAAACATTACTCAACTTGGCACAAAACCAAACCTCGATTATTAATACAACTATAAATATTATGAAACATAATAGTGAGCAAACAAGACAACAGTTAAGTGCTATCAACAACCACATGAGTCTATTGTTTGATACAGTGAATAATCTCACATCCGATAATGCGAACCTCCATAAAACCCAAATGATTAATATGTTAGCTATACACCTCATATTAATCATTAAAAACATAGAGGGTACTCAGAGAACCATCATCGAAGTACTCACGCATGCACATAATGGCATAATAAATTCACAATTAATCTCGCCTACGCAACTTGAAGATGAACTACGGAAAATTAAGGATCATGTATCCACGTCAGTGTCTCTACCTGGTTATCGTTTAGCTGACGTTTACGAAGTGATAACAGTAAAGGCAAGAGTATTGACAAACATGGTCATATTTAATATTCAGGTACCCTTAATTCATTCGGATGTATACAACATTTACCATATTATTCCGATACCATTTGAACATCAAGGACAGCAATATATTATTAACCCATCAACAACATTTTTGGCAGTGAGTGAGTCTCGTGAATACTATTCACCAATGACAGACTCGGATCTAAACCAGTGTATTGTCATTTGTCATCAATCCTGATAAGTTAATTTGTCATATTGCTCCTGTCTACAATACAAAATCCGAAACCAGTATATGTGAAATGAATATGTTCCAACATAATAGTGAACTTCACAACAGTTGCAATATTGAAGAATTCAACTCTATCAACTATTGGGCGAAAATAAACGAAAACAACAAATGGATTTTTAGTATAAAAAATGAAATTATATATGATTTGATTTGTGGAAGAACAATCAACGCAATCACATTAAAAGGGACTGGAATATTACAAATAAAACAAGGTTGTTCATTTAAGGATAAAGAATTTCGTATATCCGCTCCATTTAAAGTATCTTCCAAATTAAATGCAGCTTTTATTCCGAGTATTAATGCGAGCATCACAAACCGCACTTTCAATTATTCCAAAATTAATATGACCAAGATACCGATATCCAAAATCGACACCAGTCATCTGGAAACGCTAATTGCAGGACAACACAAGGAACTTCATTGGAATTCTAATCCCAGTCGTCACGACATTCATCAATACAGCGTATCATATCTCAACTTCGCAATAATAGTAGGTATAATTATCGCGGTACTGGTATGGACGAAAAAACAAACTCAAGAAATTTCGGAACCAAGCAGGTCAGGACAAGATAGGAGACATGAAGAAACCGGTGTCTGATAGGTGACTTCGTCACGTGAGGGGAGAATGTTGACATAACATAAATTAGTATAATTAGGCAAATAACGTATGCGGTTCCACACTTTGGTCAGTGACCGATAATATTGATGTATCAGCATTCTATTTATTTCAAGTTTATAATTTTATGTATTTCGTTTATATTGATGCATCAGCATACCTAACATAAGTATTTTAATGTAGTAATTTACTATATAAAGAAAATAAACATTATGATTAAAGGTCAGTTAATCAACAACTATTACTGAGTTAGTTATACATTAGTTTGGGCCTCATCCGTGGTAACCCAAACTCTTTACGACATAACAACACTTTTGTATCATATTTATCTAGCGGTATTTCTCTACCATACATTATATTGCTAAGTGAAATTTGGATAGGTGATGACGAGGTAAGCCAATTTCATTTAAACGATTATGTTGCTTACGCGAATTGTAACAACAATTATAGATCCGGTGGTGTTATAGCATACATTAAGAACAATATTAAATCTTGTACTAAATCAATAGTCATGAATAGTGCTGATTGTTTGCAAGTAGATTTTTTCATCAATAAAACCTTTACCGATTTCACTCTGGCACTGTTCGGGATTTTCTTTGTGAATTAGAATCAATTTTGACTGGTATAAATTGCAAAAATTTGTTGATAATGGGAGATCTTAATATCGATATTTTAACCTCTTCCATAGTGGTTGATGAATATTTATTGCTCATGTCCTCTTTTGGTTAAGAATCCCTAATAAATAATCCCACACGTACAATTAATCATTCTAGGACATGTATTGACCATGTCTTTGGCAGGATTTGCAATAATTTGCCCATTGAAACGTCCATTATTGATGCAAATATTACTGATCATTCACTTGTACAAGTCTTTCTCAGTTTAAACGAGCCTATAATTAATTCCGTATTCATCAGTAATACGCATAACAAGGTTTGCCATATTGATTATGCAATATTAAATACAATATTAAATGAAGAAAATAGGGATTCTATATATGCCATAGATAATGCTTCTATAGCATTTGATAACTTTATATCAATACTCTTAGATCACATAACAAAATGAACTTGTTTCTCCCAACCAAAAAGCAAACGGTCGGCAAAGTTAAAACCTTGGATTACTGATGTACTGTGCATGATGATGCAAAAGCGGAATAATTTGCTAAAGAAATTGAAAAGACATCCTAATAATCAGGTTTTTACTACCTATGTCAAAACATACTGTTGCAAATTAAAGGAAAAAATAGAACTAACCAAAACTTCCTATTATAGGCAAAAATTAGAAAGATCTAAGGCAAATAGCAGAAATGAATGGAGGTATATTAATGATGTTTTAGGTTGAACTAATACAAATAAATATATTCAGTTCCTAAAAACATGTGACGGTTGTATAATTGACAGCCCCAAAGGAATTGCTTCTGAACTTAATAAGTTTTTTATAAATATTCCACGTAAACTTAATTACGATAATAATCTTACTAATACTAAAATCTTACATAATAATTTTGTGATCGACAGTTATGAACAGAGATGCTTCCATTTTCTTCCTATCTCGTCTAATGAAATTATGCTCATCATAAATACATTAAAAAACCAATTCTCATTACGCGATGATCGAATAAGTAATATCACTCTTAAAAGAATTGGGGTTTTTGTATGTGATCCGCTCAGTTATATTTTCCACCTAAGCTTAAGCTCTGGTGCCTTTCCCAATAAGTTGAAATGCGCTACTGTACTGGCCTTAAACAAAAATGGAGATAAATCTAATCCATCCGCAATTATCGACCTATTTCCTTGCTCTCAGTGTTTTCGAAAGTAATTGAGAAGGCAGTTAAGAGGAGAGTTAATTCGTTTTTGGAGATGACTCGTTTTATAAACCCTAGTCAATTTGGGTTTCGTGATAAAATTAGTACGGAAGATGCTTTGTTATGTTTTCTCAATCCAGTGCATTCAGCTCTTAACGACAGCAAAAAGGTTGCTAATATTTTTTTGGATATAACTAAAGCATTTGATACCGTTAACCACTCGTCACTGTTACTTAAACTTTGGTATACTGGCTTTCGTGGTGTAGCTTTTGAGTGGTTTACGTCATATTTAACGAATCGATCTCAGACTAAAAGAGTTAATAGGGAGATAAGTCCAAGCTCAAGATTAGATTTTGGTGTCCCTCAGGGATCAGTATTGGGTCCAACCCTATTTCTTATATATTTTAACTCAATCTTTTCTTTAAAGTTCAAAGGCAAACCAGTAGCATTTGCGGATGATATGGCATTAATTACAGAAGTTATATTAAATGAGCACATCAACCATGATCTAATTTTGTTGAGGCAGTGGTTCACGGCTAACTCAATGGTACTAAGTAATAAAACCACGATTATGTTTTTTGGTCTATCGGATCCTATCCCTTTTTACACTCATTTTATGTATCATGGTTTGGATTGTGATGGAATAAATTGTCATCCAATTGTATGTACATCAATTGGTGTAATTGCTAAAAAACGGTGGATTCGATCGAATTCAGTTGTTTAATTATTTTAATAAAATTCGATTTCTAGTGTTTTTGGTTTTAAAATAAATATAAATAGGAATTAAACAATTGAATTCGATCGAATCCATCGCTTTTTAGCAATTACACAATGTACTTGCATTAAAATCATAAAAAAATAATTTGTATATTGTAGGATGGCTAAAATAATCTTGAATTTCAATAATATGTTGTGAGGGCACGCGGAATTAAATTTTCCAAAACAACAAAAAAACACGTTCTTCTTCCTCGACGCTCAAATACACACTTCTTTTCCTTTTTATTTTTTATTTTTTATAAAATTTAGTACACAATGAAATTATACACAATTCAAACAAATTAGTTATTGGTTTAGCCGCTTGTTGCGTTTCTTTTTTACATTATATAAAATAAAATTCAAATACATATAACGGTTTGAAAATCTATGCTTACAGATTCGACCATCCTGATAAAAGATCGACCTCGATCAAGTATAGGTATTAAATCAAGTTACTTAAATTTACATATATATCTATAAATAATTTCGAATTTATTTTTCATTCATTTGAGTATAATTGTGCTATTAACTACATTCAAATATTTCAGTGTACATATAACGAAAAATTAAATGTATGTTATGTTGTTTTTTTTTTTTTTTTTTAAATCGAAATTCAGTTATTATATTATCCCTGAATATTCACATAAGGTTTCATTTTTTCTACATCGGTAACTCCCTTAAAAGGTTTATTGGTGATTTGGAAACCATCCAAATCTTCGACACAATAGCGGTCATTTGCTAACACAGCTGAAACTCTATAAGGACCTCTATAAACCGGTATTAATTTTTTATTTACACCCGGAGTGGTGTCGACATTTTGAATTACCACTAGGTCACCAACATTATAAACATGAGGTGGTTTGCGTTTTTTATTATAATATAGCTCATTATACTCCTGATTTTTCGCAATAGCTTTCACAGCTTCCTTACGTCGCTCATCTAATGATAAAGCATGAGAGTTCAACTCGACGTCATCATTCAAAAAATCAGCTAAATTATCAAATAGGGGACCTTTCTGATCTACACCGTACAGTAGTCGGCTAGGAGTATCACCAGTAGATCGATTTACCGTGTTATTAAAAGAAAACTCTACCTGTTCCAACACATCACTCCATTGGATATTTCTGCTTTGATCCACTAACTTCGCCAACATAGGTGTTAGAGAACGATGAACTCGTTCGACTTGCCCATTTGCACGCGGTGTTGCTGTTGCATTTAATATATGTTGCACACACTTTTCAGTTAAAAAGTTTTTAAAACTATCAGATGTGAAAGCACTTCCCCGATAACTAATCAAACGCTTTGGTCTACTATATGTTTTAAAGTAATCCTGTAAAACCTTAATAGCATCTTTTGTACTGGTACTTCTAGTAGGATAAATACGAACGAACTTGGTAAAAGAGTCAATAATTGTTAAAATGAATTTATGTTTGAATCGAGTTACTTCCAATGGACCATAAAAGTCTATATGAATATCCTCAAATGGTCTATTATCGTTAAAATAATATCTATTAAAACAATCGAAAACATTTAATTTAACCTCATATTCAAGGTTATCAACATTTAAGCAGTTGGTATCATTTAATTTTTCGTCATCCACTGCAATATTTAATATTTCATTTTCCGAATTATACTCAATTGACTCATACATATGAGTTCTATCTAAATCAACTTCTATCTCACCTATAATAATTTTCGATTTGCTTATTTCCAAAAAATCTCGCCCTACTATCATATCATGCTGCATAGTATCGTTTGAAACTACTGCTATTTCCATATTAAGTAAATTATCGTTATATAAAATCTGTACATCGATTTTACCAAGTACAATAAGTCGACTTTGATTGATTCCAGCATATTCGCAATCAGCATGCACTTTATATTTATATTCAATATTTTTTGGAAGGCAATTAGATTTAATAATACTGATAGGACTGCCAGTATCAACCAGAGCAGACACATTAATACATTTACTACATTGCATAAATAACTTAAATTCTAAAAAAATACCTGGCGATGAAATAGACTTGATGACTGAATTACCATTTTTGGTTTTCGACCCTTTAACAAAATCACCAGATATTTCTGTAACCTCATTGGATTGTACTGACGACACATTTTCACATAAGTTTTCGTTATTGTTGTTGTTCTTGTTAATTACTGATATGTTCTGGTCTGAACAATAATTCACACTGGAGTGCTGCTTATTTTGACTATTAGATAAAGAGCGTACACTCGATTGCATAGTCGTATTATTTTTCGTCGGACATTCATTCATACGGTGGCCAACAAGCCCACATGACATGCAAGATCCATAAGGTCGTTTCGGTTTATTACATTGACTGGATACATGACCGGCCTTACCACAATTATAACAATTAACTTGTCGGCTACGATTTTGAACATTTGGTTGTTCCATTGCTTTCGACTCTGTCACACCACTTTTTGATTTATTTTGCTGATTTATTCCCCTTTCTTCAGCAGTTATATTCCTCATCGCTTCCAGTAAATCTTCTTTTGTCCCAAATCTTTGCATTCTTGCCTGTGATTGTAATTGGATGTTATTCATCCCCTCAATGATATAATCGATAATTTCACGATCGGATATTTCCAAATAATTTGCTAATGTCACTTTATCTTGATAATATATTACAAAATCTTCATGTGTCTTCCATTTACGTTGCTCAAATTTACGTCGCTGTTCTATGTTGCTCGGTCTGATATCGTACAATTGACGCATGGCTTCCAATAAATTGGTTAAACTATAGGTTATGTGCTCCGCTTTCGAATGAAACCAATCAGCCGCTTTACCTATAAGTTTATCGATCACTTCAATCTTAAACTCGTCCTCATTTGGTTCATAAGACCTCATTATTAAATGGACTTTGTTCATGAATGTTTGGAACTTATCACATTCACCATTGAACGTTGGTAGCATTTTACCTAATCGCTGTACCCCAACAGGTTTAATTTCTACTTCAGATGCATGTGCACTATTCATACCACTTTGTTGTTGTGTTTGAGTTATAGTGGTTGTTCCAACCAACTTTATACTATTTTCAGGAGGTGACAACATTTGTTGCGGCAGTGAAATTAAATTTACTTTATCTTCCATTTGTTGCATTTGTTTTTGCAAACCCGTTAATAAAATCAGCATGTTATCATCATTTTTTGATTTTTCGCGTTGCATGATATTAATCATTCGTTCTTGTAACTCTTTCTTGTTTCCAATGGAATCTTCATTTATATTTTTCAATTGCTGTTGCAATTGATCAGCATTCATTTGCAAAATATCACCCACACTAAAACTCATTATTACTTCAGATAGTTCGAATACACGTGGGAATCCACAATATTATATTTTTATATATCTATATTTTTTTTTTTTTTTTTTTTTTAGGTTATATTTCCTAATTAATAATCACTGCAAAAATTTAGATTTTACACACACTAAATTTTTGTTACCACACAATTTTTCAAACTATCCCACTTCTGAATTGTAGGATGGCTAAAATAATCTTGAATTTCAATAATATGTTGTGAGGGCACGCGGAATTAAATTTTCCAAAACAACAAAAAAACACGTTCTTCTTCCTCGACGCTCAAATACACACTTCTTTTCCTTTTTATTTTTTATTTTTTATAAAATTTAGTACACAATGAAATTATACACAATTCAAACAAATTAGTTATTGGTTTAGCCGCTTGTTGCGTTTCTTTTTTACATTATATAAAATAAAATTCAAATACATATAACGGTTTGAAAATCTATGCTTACAATATTTTATGTTTCGATAGGTTATGATTTAAACAATATTCAAGTGTTACTTTTTATTGCATTGATGATTAATATTTATTAAAGATTATGAACTATCCAACCCAATTTCGATTACTGTACCAGCTTTGAATTACTTCTTCCTTCTTTTTGTTGTTTTTTCAACTGTCGTCTATTAACCCAATAAACCAAAAAAATGATGTAGTATTATCGATGTTAGTATTGCCGCCACACTATCGTTCCCCCAGCGAATACAGTGAACGATAGAAAATTATCGAAATCGAGCCTGTTTATTGATGGTGCGGGCCTCTCTGGATTCGGGTTGTTTAGTAAGTTTGGGATGAAATGTTACTCTTTTCTCAAGAGATATGCTTGCTTCGCCGGTATGTGACGGTGGTGAATGTGTTGGTTCCAGGGTCGAGTTCGGTTTGGTTGGTATTTCGCCCGATGTATTTGTATGATTATCAGGTTGCGGCGCCTCTATTAAATAAGGTTTAAGCCGGTTTATTGAAACCGTTGATTCGATACCTTTGATCCGTAGTGAGAAATATTTTTCGTTGCGTTTGATTCCCGGAAATGGCCCCTCGTATGGAGGTTGTAGAGATTGACGAACTACGTCTGTTCGTAACAACACAAATTCGCAAGCTGACAACTCTTTAAATACGAAGGTTTATTCTTTAGAATGCCGTGATGTTGATGAAGGTTAAATGTCTTTAAATTGATTCCGCAACTGTGTGACGAAATCGTATTGATGAATGTTCTTGCTTGGTTGAATGAAATCCGCGGGTTGTCGTATATGTTCTCCGTAAACGAGTTTGGCTGACGTACTTTGAAAATCGTCCTCGGAATGAGGTTCTTAAGCCGAGTAGTATGATCGGTTAAGTTTTTATTCACTGTTTTTCGGCGACACACATTATTGCGCATTCAAAACTACGGTGCCTTCGTTATATTATTCCGTTGCAAGCTGGATTGTAAGCAGTTGTTCGTTTTTGTTGGAATCCAAGTGATTTGGAAAGTTTGTCGAATAGCGTTGCTTCGAACTGTGCACCTCTAACAGTCACTACTCTCGATGTCACTCCGAATCAACTGATCCATGTTTTGATTAAAGCATCGGCTATGGTTTCTGCTCTGATATTCGGAATTGGTGTAGCCTCCGGCCAACACGTGTAGCGGTCGATCATGGTCAGACAATATAAATTACCTTCGGATGGAGGTAACGGTCCGACTACATCGATGTGGACTTCGTCGAATCGTTTACTGGTCTGTTCGTAAGTTCCAAGAGCGTATTTTTTGGTTAATCGCTGGCCACACGAATTTTCTGCTGATTTGTTTTGCTGTGGCCGGATTCCGGGGTGAGAGATATTGTGCAATGACTCATAATTTTGTCGGCGAAATGATTTAGAGATAAACGGCCTTTGTGTTCCCATTGAAAAATCGCACAAAATTTCTTTATCGGTTCCAAGAACTGTAAATTTTTGGAATTTCACAGACGTGTTTGATCCAATTAGTTTTATTAGGTCCGGATGATTTATTTGTTCCTCAGCTATTGCTTCGTAGTCAATTGCGCTTCCTATTTGAATTTGTTTGATTCGCGAAAGCGTATCCGCGACGACGTTGTTGTTCCCCGAAATGTGACGAATGTCCGATGTATACTGTGTTATAAAGTCTAAATGCCGACGTTGTCTAGGCGATGCTTTTTCGAGACTTTGACGTAGTGAAAATGTCAGTGGTTTATGGTCAGAGAATAATATAAATTCTCGACCTTCGACGAAATTTTTAAAATGTTTGGTAGCTGAGTAAGCGGCTAAGAGTTCCCTGTCATAAGTACTGCAACGGGTCTTAGTATAACTTAGTTTTCGTGAGTAGAAGAACAGTGGTTGACATTTTTTTTGTGTCTGTTGCTGCAATACTGCTCCTATTGCTGTATTCGACGCGTCGACGAAACTGGCAAATTTGGCATTTGGAATCGGATATGCTAGCTGAGTACACTGCATCAGTTTTGCCTTGCACGTTTCGAATGCTTTGATAAATCCGTCAGTCCAATTTATTGGTGACTTATCCTTCTTCTTCTTTCGCCCTTTTAAAAATTCGTATAAAATCATCTGGTCGTGTGCTGCATTCGGTAAAAAAATTCGGTAATAATTTACCATCCCCAAAAATCAAAGAATTTCGTCTTTTGTAGTTGGTCGTGGAAAATTTTGAATGGCTTCTACCCTGTGTTTATTAGGGGACATGCCGCTTGTGGTGATGTGAAATCTAAGGAAAGATATTTCGTTCTTCATAAATTCGCACTTGTTAAGATTTATGACTAGTCCCGCTTCACGTATCGATGGAAAACGATATGTATGTGTTTCAGATGCTCTTCTGAGTTTTGTGGGCGATTAGAAGGTCGTCGATATACGGAATTACGAATGCCAGATCTCGAAATATTGCGCGAATCAGACGTTGGAATACGTTTGAGTAATCCAAACGTCATCCGTTTGAATTCAAACAATCCGAACGGAGTGATGATTGCGGTTTTACCTATGTCTCGTTCTTCGATACGGACCTGGTGTTACGCACGGATGAGGTCGATTTTCGAGAAAATTGTGCATGACTCGAATTGGTGTGTGAAATCTGTCACAAAGAGAATCGGATAATGGTCAGGTTTTCTTATCGAATTTAATGCTCTATAGTCGCCACATAATCGCCAGTTTCCGTCTTTCTTTTTTGCAATATGAAGCCGACTTGTCCAGTTGCTGTTAGAAGGTCGACACACTACTTGTGCTGTCCAAACTTCAATTTCGGCTTTAGCGATTTTCATCTTATCCGCGTTCAACCGACGTACTTTTGCATGACATGGTTGACCGGATGTTTCGATACAGTGCGTGACGTTGTGTTTTACTGTATTAAGATTCGCGAGTTACTGTCTTGAATTTGTGTAGTAGTTCCAGAATTTCGTGAAGTATTGAATAGGACTTTATTGTTGTAATGCCGTATGAAAGGATTTGAATTGGCTCTCCTTTGACGTCGAGATTCGTGTTAGGGTCGATGAGCTTGTTATTTTTAATGTCGACTAATAAACCGAAATGTGATAGGAAGTCAGCTCCAAGAATGCACCGATCGATTTTTACTATGATGAGCTTCCATGTAAATGGTCTACGAAGATCTAAGTTGAGTGTGAGGTCTTTACAACCGTATATATCAATAGTGGTAAAGTTTGCCGCAAACAATTTAAATGTAGATGAATTGGAATTTTCGGGGTTTGTTGGTGGTATTATTGAAACCTCGGCGCCGGTGTCGATCAAGATTTGTAGTTTGTTTTGCGAATCAACTATGATTAGGCGGCTATTTGAGATTTTGTTACCGTCACTTGCCGCGTGAAGTGCGGCGCTTACCGGTTTTCCGGATTCGTTGTCGATTGGTTCGATTCGTTGAAGTAGCAAGGTTTTAGACACGTTCACGCTCGGAAACCATATTTGTGATGGTACCAGCAATTCGGGTGTTTAGCCACTTGTTCATTTGATCGTGAACTACTGAGCTGATGACAATTGTCATTGGTCCTGCGGCTTTGAGAACGTCCGTGGGATGATTTATTTTTAGATGTCTCGTAATGATTGAACAGTTCTTCCCATCGTTGTGTTAGTATATTGATGTGAGCCGTTAAATTATTTTGTTGTGCTCTGTCTTCGTCTCGTGTCGATGTTTTGAGGTTGTAAATATTAGACGGTTTTTTTACGTCAACTATTTTGTCAGCGGCGTTCGCTAGTTTTTGAAGGTTCGAACCGTCCATGCAGGACAAAATCTCTTGGGCATGTATGGGGAGTCGCTATAACCACAAATTTCTTAAAACTGGCTGGCCCAGTGACTTGATTAATAGATAGTGTTTCCATTTCCCTTAACAGCTGAGATGGCTTTTTATCGCCGAGCTGCAGTCCTAATAGGTGTCGATCGAGTTTTATTTTTGCTGATTCGCATAAGCGTTCGATTATGACCCCTTTCAATGTTTCGTATTTGTTACTCTTTGGCGGTATGAGAATTTGATCGCGCACACATTTCACTGTGAATCGAGAGCTGCGATAAGATGTCCGTCCGTATTTACTCGAATCGGTTGAAAAAGCACCGATTTTAAATTGTGCTTCGAATTGTGCGTATTTTATTGACACTTTGTAGACGTTGGGTTTCGCTGCACCGTTGCTTTCGTCGTCGGTCATTTGGGAGACGTAAAAAAAATTACGTAAATCCGAACTGTATTGTTCTGCGAATGATTTTATTGTTTGATCACGTCGCGGTCACCAATGTGGGGTTTGTTACTATGATTTGTAATTACGGTGTTCTGCCAAATTTTCACTTCACTTTTATTCGCAGGTTATGTTTTTTCTTTTCGCACGTGTTTTTATTAATATCAAAAAATAACTTGTATATTTTATATTTCGATAGGTTATGATTTAAACAATATTCAAGTGTTACTTTTTATTGGATTGATGATTAATATTTATTAAAGATTATAAACTAAACCTATCCAACCCAATTTCGATTACTGTACCAGCTTTGAATTACTTCTTCCTTCTTTTTATTGTTTTTTCGACTGTCGTCTATTAACCCAATAAACCAAAAAATGATGTTGTATTATCGAAGTTAGTGTTGCCGCCACAAAGCCACGCTATCGTAATAATACTAAAGTAATTTGAAAACAAAATTAAATTAAATTGTGCTTTCTGATCCTCCGCTGAGCCATTGTGCTTACAAATTTGGCCCTTCGAACCGGATACATCCATTCGTTCGTGGAAAACTGGTCCAAAAGTGAAACAACGCACAAGCTTTCACATACTAATATCATTTTGTGAGGTTATAAAGGTCTACAACACGTGGAAATAAAGTCAGTGTTAGAATGTCAATTCGAGTAAAGCAGTTGTTTTTCCAAAAGAGTCTGGAAAGGGCCTACAAACGTAGCAAAGAGCTCATCCGTTCCGGTTACAATCATTAAGTCACAATCATTGCAAGAAGAATTCGGTAGTCGAGGACAGAGTGAAGAGTTTTATTTCGCCGCGAGCTCAAACCTCCGAAAACGTTATTGAGACAGCATCCTAATACGACTTCCAAACAAAACGCTAAAGCGAGTTTAGTCGATGCTACCACTCCACATCAATCAATCGAGATTCAGCTACCACAAATTAAAGTGCCTTTTTTCGATTGCAATTACGTAAATTGGACGGAATTCGAAAGTCTGTTTACCGATTTGATCGACGAAAATCAAAGATTTACAGATTCTCAGAAGCTCCATTACCTGAAGGCAAATCGAACCGTTGAAGCTGATACCCTATTAATAACAGTTCAAATCAGTGATGCTAACTACAAAGAAGCATGGGAGACCCTCACAAATCGATATAAACATTGGCGTTTCACCATCGACACCTACTGTTACAACAACAACATCAATGGAATAAATTTGTAACATGCATAACAACGAAACTCATATTCATTTACATCCGTTAAATGCATATACAGTTTTATTCATTCTTAATCGGGAGGCCACTGATATCACCCCATGACTCAGACAAAACCAACATAAATCCAAAACAGAGGTGGACCTTGCTTTCAAAAATGACTCAAGAATTTTGAAAAATATGGTCTAAAGACTACTTAAACAGTCTACATCAAAGGTACAAATGGAAAGAACCAAAAGAAAACTACAGAATTGGTCAACTAGTTCTAGTAAAGGATGAACACCTCCAACCTACAAAATGGACAATGGGAAGGATAACAGACAGATCCAGGGTCAGATGGTCTAACTAGAGTGGTATCAATTAAAGGTCCAAAAAACACCACCTTCAAGAGACCAATTACAAAGATAACTCCCTTTCCAACTAAGGATAATCAAGAACCAACAACCAAATCAGATGAGGATGTTAAAACAAATAAAAACAAAGTAGAACAACTTAAAGTCTGCAGGTCTCGAGTTGCCACACATATACGCACCAATATGATCTATGCACCACTGCTCATATTACTAATTACGTTCAGTTTTTGCAATTCGAGCACACTACCATACAATATTACAACGTTCGAAAATCAACCAGGGATCTATTTTGAATCCATTGGAGAGCTCAAACTCACAAACAATGACTGGAACATAAGCGCTCCTATAAGCGCTCCATAGACAGACTAGCCAAATATTGTTCACATTCTATCGATAACATCACAAATTCGAACATAACTAAAAAATCAAGAGAAAATACATGTGGACTGATAGAACCATCGTTCGAGCAATCCCTACAAGAAATGGAGCGCAAGGATGAATTGCTTTACCACCATAAGGTGAGTTTTGGAAGAAGCAAACGGGGACTTTTTAACTTAGGCGGGAACATAGCCAATGAGGTATTTGGCGTGCTAGATAACAGGGCCAAGGTGCGTTATGAGGAGGAAATAGAAAAACTCAAGCTGAAAAACAACCATTTTACGGCGTTATTAAGGAATCAAACATCAATCATAGACGCGACTCTAAATGTCTTCAAAAATAGACAGGAGGATGTCAACAGTCATTGGCTGGTATTCAAGAACCAGTTAGAAGAAGCGTTGGAGAACAGCGATGAAAAAAGCAACTTTCTAGCTCTATCAATACATACAATCTTACGCATGATTGCATTCAAGGAAATTCAAGATACATTGATAGAGGCAGTATTGGATACGCACAATAGAGTCATTACAACGAGACTTTTGACGACCCAACAGCTTAAAATGGAAATTGATCTCATGACCAGAAATCTACCACCTGAGATTATGCTTCCCAATATCGACGATACTGACGACATATTGGCACTATACCAGATCATGACAGCCAAGACAAGGCTGCAAGGAAAATACTTAATATTTGAAGTGAAGCTGCCATTAGTATATAAGGAAATATTTCAAATATATAAGCTCATACCGTTGCCTACCCCCAACATTCCATCTATATACTAATACGGCCACAAATGGAACTTCTTGTGACAGATTTGCATCGGCACACTTATTCTTCAATGACAACTTCTGGATGGTAAAACTATATCAGCACCAACGACTTTAGCATATGCAAATTAACCCAGGTTATCCATCAGAATCAAGAAGATGAGGTTCTATGTGAACTGCTCCTACTACGACAAGAAGGAGTGAACAACAAATGCGAGGTGGTCGAAAGAAAGATGACCACCATGCCCGACACATGGATTCAACTAAGAGATTACAGATGGCTTTATTCAGTACCAACTGAGCGTACAATCAGTATCGTTTGTCAACAAGAGCAATTTTCTACAAGGATCTCAAGAAGTGGAATACTAAGCTTAGACTCTGGTTGTACACTGAAGGGAAGAACCATAAGCATACTAGCGAAGCAATCGTATAATCACAAGGTATACGCCTCAATATTACCAACAGTAAATCTCTCAACAGAATTGGCCAAGCAACCTCAAGATTACTCGTATCACTTTCAAGAGTTATCAAAAGGACAACTCTTGAAAGTGATACGAAGGAATCGATGAACTACAGCAAAGAATAAAAGAAGTAAAAATCAGTACAGAAGAAACCTTATCTCATCACCATGTGCACCACTATGCAATTACATATGGGCTCGTTGCGCTTGCACTCATAGGCATAGTCTTTGTATTAATCAAAAGAAGAATTGATAAAAACAAAAATAAACCAGCTAGAGTTATACCTCTAGAAGCGCTGGTATAAAGTACGATAATTTTCACATCTTGGCCGGGGAGAATGTTACAACAACAACTGTGGTAGTCCAAAATAAATAATTATTTTAGTATCCACATACGTCATACGTTACGTCATACAATACGTCACACGATACGTCACACGATGCAACCGCATCGTGGTAGTGATGAATTTCACCTTGATGCAATTCAATAAAACAAAACGAAAATTCAGTCTGTAGTTGAACGTGGACAAGAGCACAAAATTAAAATAAATTATTATATTAAAGTTAATCATTAAAATAAAAAATTATAAAGTTTTAAATTAAATTATTTCTTTTATTTTAATCCTCGTATATTGTGTTAAATAAAATTAAATAACCAAACACAATAAGTGGTGACCCCGACGAGTGAATAAACCCGACGTGTGAATAAACCCGACGTGTGAATAAACCCGACGTGTGAATAAAATATATCATGTGTACTACACATGAAATTACATCAAATTAATTACGAAAGTCCAAGTAAAAGATCGCCGGTCTAACCATACTGTGGGAAACACAGCACACAAACAACGTGTAGTTTTGTCAATATAAAAAAACAACTCATAAACGTGGGACACAAAAACAACAGCAAAACCTGTAAACGATAAAACAATGGCCATCAGCGTCATCATCAATTGTATATACATATATGCGAATTATTACAAAAACAAAAACCAAAGGAAGCGCATACAGAAATTTGGAAATTACACCAAGAACATTCAACAGGATTCACCAACAAACTAATATATTAACCTTTAATATTAATCTAAGTTTATTTGTAGATAAGTAGTTGCATCCTGGTGAAAATTATCAAGAAAAGTATCAAAAAAAAAAAAAAAAACAACAGAGTTTGACACGGATAGACTCAATCGGTGAGAAATATTTAATATTTTTATTTGCATACAACTGTATAAAATCTATACATTCGCGCTTTTTCTATATAAATTTATTCATTTTGTTTCTACCAAAAACTTTTAAAAACTCTCGTTCGCACATATCAGAATAATCCTAAAGTTTATAACCGTTTAAAAAAAAATAATAATAATACAGTTATTTTTACACTAAATTACGCGCTCGTTATTCTTTGAATTGTTGACAACTATGAGCATACCCGATAATAAACCACAGGAAATCGAATCAACGGCCATTCCATTTCCAAGCTTTTGGGAACAAATGCCGGAACTTTGCTTCAAACAACTTGAAGCCTGGTTTACTATCAAAAAGATTACTATGAACACGATGAAATACCACCACGCGATTTCTGCACTACCGGTAGACATAGTAGCACCCGTTTCTCACGTAATAAGATCACCAATAGATATTAGCGACAAATATGAAAAATTACGCGAGGAGGTCATTAAATCGAAAACTTTGTCTGAAACACAGCGTATCGAACAGGTGCTTGGTACCACTGGTATGGGAAACCAATCACCATCGCAATTTTTCCGGCGGCTCGAGCAAACCGCTGGAACGACTAAGGCTGTAGGTGAAGATTTATTGAAGACAATATGGCTCAAATATTTACCTGATAATGTTAAAGCCATAATAGTATTACGTAGAGATACTGATTCGATGAATGATTTGATCTCACTAGCCGACAAAATTTGGGAAATTAATTGCCCATCGTCATCTTCTATATGTAGTAATGTTGTAAAAACCCCGACATTGAATACAGAAATTACTTTAGAAAGCCTACAACGCTCGATTGACGAACTAAGAACTCAATTTAGTCGTAATAGAGACAATTCTCGTAGTAGGCCTTGGTTTCGCGGTAACTCAAATCATCGTCGACCCTTTTCTAAAACTAGATCGACCAGTAGAGAAAGATATTGTTATTATCATAGAAGGTTTGGTACAAGTGCCAAGAATTGTAGGCCCCCATGTGCATTTAAACGGTCCAGCTCATCTTCAAAACGTAAATCGGAAAACTAGGTCTTGCGACAGCAACCAAATCGTCGCCTAGTAGTCTCATGTCGATCTACAAATCTAAATTTTTTAATTGATACCGGAGCAGAAGTATCGGTTATTCCTTTCAAATATTTCCCAAACAATCATAAAGATAAGGATAGCCTGTTGGTTGCTGCTAACGGTACACCCATAACTACTTACGGCACACGCTTATTATGTTTAAATTTAGGGTTACGTCGCGATTTCAAACATATATTTATTATCGGATCAGTCACCAGGCCTATTATAGGTGCTGATTTCCTGGTCAAATTCGGCTTAATTGTAGATTTAAAAAAGAGGTGCCTCGTCGATAAAGACACGAATCTCAAAATAACAACAAGAGATGTAGGATTATGCATTTCGGAAATTGTGTCACCAATATTGGTCAAAATAAATGGAAATTTCGGCCAACTTCTTCGCCAGTATCCTAATTTAACACAGGAATCTCGATATGACCTTCCAGTTAAACATACTATAGTCACATCGGATAGTGACACAAGTTCAATTACCTTTTTGTCATCCTAGACGATTGAATTCTGAAAAACATAAAATAACGAAACATGAGATAGAACATATGATGCAACTTAAGTTGTGCAGACCGAGTTCTTCTAGCGTAGCATCTCCTCTTCATTTAGTGCCGAAACGAGATAGTGGTTGGCGTCCGTGCGGAGACTACCGTAGATTAAATGCGGTAACCATAGCAGATCGGTACCCTCTCCCTCACATACATAGTTTTTCTATGTATCTCCAAGGATGTACAATTTTTTCAAAAATTGATTTAGTCCGCGCTTACCACCACATACCTGTCGCAACAGAAGACATATACAAGACCGCGATTACCGTCCCTTTCGGGCTTTTTGAATTTATGAGAATGCCTTACGGTCTGAGAAATGCAGCGCAGACATTTCAGCGGCTTATGAATGAAGTCACGAAAGGTATGGATTTTGTTTACGTATATATCGATGATATACTGGTGGCTAGCAGAAACAAGATCGAACATTTGAACCATTTAAAACAAATTTTTGAAAGACTAACTAGCTATGGATTAACTATAAAGACATCCAAATGTGAATTTGGTGTAGCTTCCTTAAATTTCCTTAGTCACGAAATCACCAAAGATGGTATCAGGCCATCTCCGGATCGAATCGTGGCTATCCTTGATTTCCCTGAACCAACATCTATTAGGCAGATGCAGCGTTTTGTAGGAATGGTTAATTATTACCATCGTTTCATTCGACATTTAGCCAAACATTTAGCACCGATACACGAAGATCTACGTTTTCATGGTAAATCGAAAAAAAATTCAAATATCGAATGGACTTCTGATTGCAAAGCAGCTTTTGTGAAAACAAAAAATGCCCTTGCTCAGGTTACATTACTTGCTCATCCGCTGGAGAACGCACCAATTAGAATTATGACTGATGCATCGGGTATAGCAATTGGCGGAGTATTAGAGCAACTTATTAGTAAACGTTGGCATCCTATAGGATTCTTTTCCAGGAAATTATCCCCTCCCGAAACAAAATATTCTACCTTTGACCGAGAACTTCTCGCAATTCACTGTGCTATCAAGCATTTTCGATATTTCGTCGAAGGTAGATTTTTTTACATCCTAACCGACCATAAACCTTTGACGACCGCTATAACATCAAAATCAGAACGAAGTCCTCGCCAGAGCCGGCAACTAGATTATATCACACAATTTAGTACGGACATTAGGTATATAAAGGGTGAAAGCAACACCGTAGCAGATGCTTTATCTCGTTCAGATGAATATCAAGCTTCTGTTATAATTCATACAGCCCTCGATTTGCAACATCTCGTTAACTTGCAAACAGCCGACGACGAGCTCAAATCTTTAATTCAACCGTCAGCAGGCGTTACTAGTAGCAAGCGTAAACTAGAAGAAATATTCGACCCAAATACATCCTTAGCAATTTGGTGCGAAACTTCGCTAGGAAACAATCGACCTTATATACCTCGCGACTTACGTCAAACAATTTTTTCAAAAATACATGGTCTATCGCATCCAGGCATTCGAGCTACTCGAAAGCTTATTGCATCAAAATATTTCTGGCCAAATATGAACATCGATGTCGGATTTTGGGCAAAAACATGTGTCGCTTGCCAAAAATCTAAGGTAAATCGCCATACTCGATCCGAGTACGGCCACTTCAAAATTCCTTCCGGCAGATTCGAACACATCCATATGGATCATGTTGGGCCATTACCGCCATCCGACGGTTACAATTATATCCTAACAATAGTGGATAGATTCACACGATGGCCAGAAGCCATTCCGTTAACGGATATGAGAACAACTACCATAGTACGGGAATTCGTGGGCCAGTACATCTCAAGATTTGGCGTTCCACTTGAGATAACGACTGATCAAGGCAGTCAGTTCGAGAGCAATCTTTTTCAGGAGCTAACAAAATTGTTAGGTTCTCACAGGATACGAACAACGACGTACCATCCTCAAGCAAATGGTATGGTGGAACGATTCCACTGCCAATTGAAATCTTCTCTATATGCTCGATCGAACACTCTAAATTGGAATACTGAACTCCCATTCATTCTCCTTGGTATTCGAACGTCGATCAAAACTGATCTCGGATGTACTCCAGCAGATCTTGTCTACGGACAATCACTCAAGATCCCTGGAGAACTAGTACTACATTCGGAAAATACGACATCGACCGATCCTGCTTCACTGGCTGGTAAACTACAACGGTCGATGCGTAACGTCGTACCCAAGGATACCCGGAGCAACCTTCAAAACAATGTATTTATTCCCAAAGACTTGACGAACTGCGACAATGTTTTCGTTCGGGTGGACAAGGTCAAGATCGGTTTGACCCCACCATATGAGGGTCCTTATCGAGTGATAAGAAAGCTCCGGAAATATTTTATTATCGATATGAAAGGTAAATTCATGTCGATCTCAATTGACCGACTAAAACCCGCCTACTTGACAGACGAAATAAAACCAACGTTATCAACAAACAAAATAAAGAAAAACGTGCATTTTCAAAATATTCGGAAGTGATTTATATTTTATATATCTTATATACTGCGAAGGGAGTTATGTGGTAGTCCACATAAACAATTATTTTAGTATCCACATACGTCATACGTTACGTCATACAATACGTCACACGATACGTCACACGATGCAACCGCATCGTGGTAGTGATGAATTTCACCTTGATGCAATTCAATAAAACAAAACGAAAATTCAGTCTGTAGTTGAACGTGGACAAGAGCACAAAATTAAAATAAATTATTATATTAAAGTTAATCATTAAAATAAAAAATTATAAAGTTTTAAATTAAATTATTTCTTTTATTTTAATCCTCGTATATTGTGTTAAATAAAATTAAATAACCAAACTGTTATATATGTTCATAATTTTGAGTCACCCTTTTATAATAGCAGTAAGTTTGTATAATTTTGTTAATTAAAATGAATATAAATTGTAACGGTAAGAAACAAGTACCAAAAGGTATTGGGAGAATGATGGTCAGTCGATAGTCGAGATCTGAAGAATAAATACTAAAAATTACTTTGTTTATTGGTTATTGTTTTATTTAAATAAAATTGAAATATACAACAAATGGCGACGAAGAAAATCAAATAAAAAAATAAAAATATTAACAAAAGTTTATCTGTGAACTCGGTATTGCATATAGTGCGTGTACATATTGTGACTAACACTAACAGTAATTGTATATGTGCAATAGTACATATTAAAAACAGAAAATAAAAGTAATTGTATACAGTGGGATAAACGTTAAAGTCATTAGTGAAAATTTTGCGAAAATTATATTTTCAGCAAAATTAGGTTTCCAAATAAGTGCGTTAAAAGTTAATGTCGCAAAACAAAAATTACTCTGTTTAAAAAAAAAAAAAAAAAAAAAAAAAAAAAGATAAAAAAAATACAGTTATTAACATGTTAGGTAATTTTGAATCATACGTCCTTGGTGACAATTTCGACGAATATGTTGAACGTATGCAACAGTTTTTTGTGTTAAATGATATCACCGACGAGAAGAAAGTGGCATTCGTGTTGACTTTTATAGGCTCAGAAGCATACTCAATTTTGAAAAAACTAATGATACCTGAAGATCCCGCTAAGAAAAAATATTCTGATCTAGTATCTATACTTAAAAAACATTTTACGCCCGAGGTAAATGAAATACCTGAAAGGTACAAATTTCATAAGGAGGATCAGAATTCCGGTCAAACAATTTCGGAATATATAGTCCAGTTAAAGTCTTTAGCACAGACATGCAATTTTCAAAGTTTTTTAAATGAGGCCCTTCGTGATCGATTCGTGTTTGGATTACGGGATACTCAATTAAGATCGCATTTATTAAAACAGAAAAAGTTAACATTTGATGAAGCCGTTGAAATTTCTTTGAGCTGGGAATTAGCGGAAAAGGAAAAGCCCAATAATCACTTTGCGGTCGTAGAAAATGGCGCCATTAACCAAAGTCGTAATAGAATCAAAGGCAAGTCAGAAAGTCCTTCAAGGCCGAGTCGGAGTCCAAGCAGTTATTCAAACAAATGTTTTAGATGTGGCCGTTATCATAATCCAGCATCTTGTCCAGCTATAATGTGGGAGTGTTTTAGTTGTCATCGTAGAGGTCACACGTCACGTATGTGTCGATCAAATCAAATAAGTACATCTCAAGGTCATCGAAGTCGTCGGTACAGCCCAGGTCCTTCAACATCAACATCGAGTCAATACGACAGAGAAAACAATAGTTATTCCGTAAAGGAATTCTCGAATGATTTGGAGCACCTAAAATTTAATAAAATTGAAACGATGAATGATGCGGTTCATGCTATACAACAATCAGAGTCACTGTTTGTCAAATTAATTATAGAAGGAAAATCATTGGAAATGGAAGTGGACTCGGGAGCCTGTGCCTCGGTAATTTCCGTAGTTAAGTATAAAGAGTTATTTAGCAGTTTAGAAATACAAAATGTAAATTGTCATTATTTTTCTGTTACAGGTGATCGAATTCAAATAGTAGGGAAATTAGTTGTAAATGTTAAAACCCAGGAGGATGGTAGAGAACAGCAGTTGGAGCTGATTGTTATTAAAACCACAAGAGAGTTTAAGCCATTATTGGGTCGCACGTGGCTTGATAGATTGTTCCCGCATTGGCGAATTAGAGTAGTTGACCATAAACGGGTGAGTCAAATGTCGGTAGAGTCTAACCAAACGGTTGAAATGATAAAAAGAGAATATTCGAACGTACTTCCTCAATCGGGAGGTGTCATTGTTGGCCATAAAGCAGACATTGTTATGGCGGCGAATGCTAAGCCAATTTTTCATTGTTGTTATACTGTACCCTATCATATTAAAGACGCCGTAGGTAAGGAATTAGATCGCCTCGTGAATGAAGGTATATTAAGCCCAGTACGATTTAGTCAATGGGCAAGCCCAGTGGTTGTTGTGATGAAACCGAACAATTCAATCCGCCTTTGTATAGATTGTAAGGTAACCATAAATCGGTTTGTGCAAACGGAGCATTACCCACTTCCTAGAATTGACGATTTGTTCGCCCAACTAGCAAATTCAAGTGTTTATTGTGTGATAGATCTGTCAGGAGCTTATCAACAGTTGGAAGTCGCGGAAAGTTCCCGGGAATTCCTTACCATCAATACGCACAAAGGTTTATATCAGTATAATCGTTTGCCCTTTGGTGTAAAAAGCGCACCGTCTATTTTTCAGTCCGTGATGGACAGAATATTATGTGGAATTCCGAAAACTTTAGTGTATTTGGATGACATTTTAATTGGTGCCAAATCAGGCGAAGAATGTAAAAATATTCTAAAACAAGTCCTTGTTAGGCTAAGTAAATATAATGTCAAGTTAAATATAGAAAAATGTAAATTTTTTGAGCCATCTGTCAAATTTTTGGGACATATTATTTCGTCAGACGGTATTAGGCCCTGTAAATCAAAAGTTCAAGCTATCATCGAAGCCCCACCACCTAAGAATTTACAAGAGTTGCAAAGTTTCTTGGGGTTACTAAATTATTATGGTCGCTTTATTCCAAATTTGTCGGTAGAATTGAAAGTCTTATATAACTTGTTGAAAAAAGATAGTAAATTCGAGTGGGCTGAAGTACATCAAACATGTTTTAATAATTGTAAATCACTCATAGTGAACAATAATCTTCTTGAGTTATATGACCCGAAGAAAGAAATCGTAGTGGCTGCAGATGCTAGCCCCTATGGACTCGGTGCCGTCCTATCGCATGTCGTTAACGGAGTAGAACGTCCAGTAATGTTTGCGTCCAGTACTCTTTCCCCAGCTGAAAGAAATTACTCACAAATACATCGTGAAGCATTGGCTATTATCTTTGCGATAAAAAAGTTCCATAAGTATATTTACGGTCATAAATTTACACTATGTTCGGATTCTCAGGCATTGAGAGAGATATTCAATCCAAAAAAAGGAACCTCAAACGTGTCTGCTTCTAGGTTACAAAGATGGGCAGTGATTTTGTCAACTTACAATTACGAATTTCAATATAGGCCTTCAAATAAAATGGCAAATGCCGATGCTCTCTCGCGACTTCCACTGCCTAACGAGACTCAAGTTGACGTAGATTCAATTAATTACTTCCATTCATCATTAAATAGTTTTCCAATTTCAGTTAAGGACATATCTGAAGGTCAAAAGAACGATTCACTATTGGCGAAAGTGTACAAATTTGTAGAAACTGGGTGGCCAAACCAGGTGCAAAATGAATTGAAAGAATTTGTTAAATTAAAAAATAGTCTAAGTATCGAAGATGATTGCCTTTTCTTTGGAAATAGAATTGTTATTCCAAAAACGTTAGTTCCAGTCATTTTGAAGATTATTCACAGTAGTCATGACGGATTAGTAAGAATGAAAGTTTTGGCGAGAAGTTTATTTTGGTGGAAAAACATGAACGCAGATATCGAAAATTTAGTTTCAAACTGTTTTACCTGTGCATCAACCCGAAAAGTTAACAATCAACCAATCATGTCAACCTGGCCTCGTACTTTGTTTCCATTTGAGCGAGTTCATTTGGATTTATTCGATTTTGAAAATACGAAATTCTTAATATTTGTTGACTCGTATACTAAATTTATTGATGTGAAGCCAATGACAAAAACAAATCTTTCTTGTCTAATTGAAGAGCTTTGTTCAATTTTTAAATATTTTGGGTTGCCTAAACAAATAGTCACTGATAACGGGCCACCTTTCAATGCAAACCTTTTTGAAAAATTTGGTCAAGAAAACCAAATTGAAATACTACATTCACCACCTTATCACCCAGAGTCAAATGGCCTAGCCGAACGAGGAGTGCAAACAGTAAAAACGTATTTAAAAAAATTTTTGGTAGACTCTGCCTTAAAGAAAATGTCGATTAAACAAAAATTAGATAAATTATTATTCTCGTATAATAATACTCCAACTGCCGTTACCCTGAAATCTCCTGCGGAATTGTTGTTTAGTTTTAAACCAAGAACTCATTTGAATTCCATCAACCCAAAAACGGAGAAAGTAAATGTCAATATAGGGTTAGGTGATAATAACAGAATACAGGAAAAAAAAGTTAATTTTAATTTATCAAATAACAAAACTTATGAAAATAAAATAGAAAAAAATAATGAAAGTGATAATGTACCAGTATTTAAAGTAGGCGACAAGATTATGTACCGAAATCATTATCGCAGTTATCATAAATGGATTCCAGGTAGAATATTAAAGTGTTTATCAAAACATACATTTTTGATAAACATTAAGAATGTGGTTCGACGGGTATCCAGATATCAAATAAGAAAATCTACTTTGGAAGATAAGTTTCATCCTTCACTAGATATTATTCAAGAAAACAATAATGATGAAATTGAAAGTAACAACAGACAAAGAAACCAAAGTGAAGGAAGTGACGATGATTGTGTATGGATACGAAGATCCAATAGAAAGAAAAACACTCCAATTAGATTTGAATATGCAAAGTTTTCAAGTCCAAAATGTTAAATAATGTAAACTAAATTAGAGTTTTGCAATATCATATAATTGTTATAGTGGTAAATTAATTTAATTTGTAAATGGAGCTTTTATTCAAAAAAGGGGAAATTGTTATATATGTTCATAATTTTGAGTCACCCTTTTATAATAGCAGTAAGTTTGTATAATTTTGTTAATTAAAATGAATATAAATTGTAACGGTAAGAAACAAGTACCAAAAGGTATTGGGAGAATGATGGTCAGTCGATAGTCGAGATCTGAAGAATAAATACTAAAAATTACTTTGTTTATTGGTTACAATACAACATCAATGGAATAAATTTGTAACATGCATAACAACGAAACTCATATTCATTTACATCCGTTAAATGCATATACAGTTTTATTCATGTTTATGTACATCCGTTAAATACTGATGACATATGGACATATCGGTTTACATTTATTTGTATTTTTTTTGTTATATAAAGAAAATTAATATTTTAATAAATGTTAGTTATTACACATAAGTCAATGTGTTTCTGTCAAGTCCTGACAAACAGCAAGTGAGAAACATTCTACAATCAAATTCATGTTTTGGCCAGTTGACACGGTCAAACACCTACCTCCATCGATTGTGAAGTATGCCCGAGTTACGTCATCGCTCTACCGATGATCTGAACTAATGTTATTGAACTAATGTATGGCAAGACATAACAAACCATGAAACATATCTCTAATTATTAATTTTAATATAATTGTTATCATTTTGAAATTTGAATAAAAAGAAAATATAAGAATAACGAAGTTATTCTCTTTGTAAGATAAGGAATTGCAATCAATACATCATTTGAAATTTGAATCATAAGAAAAAAGTACTAACAGAATTTAGATTTAAAAAAAAAAACAATTAGAGTGTTTCTGGATCTAACATCAAAGGTTGTTGTGATCATATTAAATAAAACAAAATGAATTAATTAAGTGTTTAAATAAATAAAAGAAATTAATTATTTTATGTAATTAAAAAATTTAATCAAATAAATAAAATCTTGTGAAAAAAAATATAATTCCCGCCGCCCTTTATGAATCCGCAATCGGATTGAGGAGCATCATCGATTCTTCTACAGACACTGTTCGAAGTCTGAAGGTTTTGACAGTTCCGGTAATCAGCTGGAGTATCATTTTCGTCTACATTATCGTTGACAAACTCGATCCCGAAACTCATCGTCAATGGGAATTTACACTAACTCGATCGCGGTATTGCACCTATCACTTATGGATTTCTTGGAGACTCGATGGCAATCATTAGAGATGATTTCCATGTCCAAGTCAAATTTATCGAGACCAATCACATCGTCGTCGCTACGCCAAAGGAACGAGTCAACAAGAACTCGTTCATTATCAAAGGGTAAACCATCGTCATCACGGCATAATCCGAAGCGTGAATCCTAATCGCACCCCATTTTGTAGCGAGGAGCACAGTGTGTTCCGGTGCAGCCAATTCATATCGTTCACGTTAGATCAAAAATCCAGCAAAATTCGTCAAAGGGATCTGTGTTTCAACTGTATACGGAAGGGACATCGTAGTGTATAGTGTCGATCAAGTTTCTGTCAAGTCTGCAACCGTAGACACCAGACCCTACTACACAAATCGAGTGGGTCATCTGAAGCTCCGGTCACCAAAGCGAGTAGAAAGAACATAGAGTAATAATTCGCCACAAGCCGATCATGCTACCGAAGTACTTTCGAAACACACCACATCACCGCTGACAAATGTATTACTCGCAACAACAGTTGGGGTCGTCACAACCGAAACACAAGATTGCACCATTCGAGCTCTGCTTGACTCAGGGTCACAAGTGGATATTATTTCGAAAAAGCGCCACTACTCGGATTACTTTACAATGGAAACCAGCATCGATCTCAATCAACGGAATCGGTGCCAAGGAAGCAGCCAAATCACAATCGACTGTCGAATTCATTCTTAAATCACGTTTTGATTTAAAATTTTTGATTTCTATCACAGCAGTAGTCGTCATAAGGATAACCGGCATCTTACCATCGCAATACATCGAATGACAACAATGGAAACATCTAGATGAACTACAATTGGCTATCCTCATTTCAATTGCCCTCACAAAATCGATGTGTTGCTTGGGGCAGATGTACTAGGAATGCTGAAAATCTCCATTCGCACAAGATACTTAATTTGGACACATCTTGTTAGGGAGGTTCGATCGAAGCACAATCACACTTTTTAAATGCGATTGCAATCATCGAAAATTTTGCCAACGTTGACAACACTCTGAAGTCGTTTTGGGATATTGAAAATGTACCATCATCCCGGGAACTCACGGTAGACGAAATTCAATGTCCAATCGACGCATTCGAGAACTAAGAAAGGTAGATATACCGTACAACTCCCATTCATTGATGAATCATTGCCACTTGGTACATCTCGAGAAGAAGCTATTGTGCGGATGAAGCACATTGACTATCGAGACTACATCTATCTCGAGGAAAGTCACATGTAGGGAGTGCCAGTCCGATCATGAAGAGCCTACAATTCAAAGGTGTTATCTCCCACAACATGGCGTGGTACAAGGATCAAGCTCAAACCCAAAATTACGTGCTGTCTTTGACGGCTCACACAAAACGACGTCTGGAGTTTCGCTCAATCAAAATCTTCATATCGGTCCCAAGCTTCAACATAATTTCTTTACAGTTCTCACTCGCCTTCGATAACATAAATTCGTCTTCATTGGAGATATCCGACAGATGTATAGACAGATTTTGGTGGCTCTGGAGCCCCAAGATTATCAACGGATTGTTTGGAGAACATCGCCTGAGGAACCTATTCAATATTATCGTCTGCGCACAGTGACCTACGGTAGCAGCTGTGCTCTGTATTTGGCTATGGGCACGCTCCATCAATTAGCACAGAACTAACATCCAAATAGTTTCCGATCACTACGAAGGTCTCTATGTCTGATCGACGACCTGATGATGGGCACAAACAAAGTTAAGGACTTGCTTGAAATCTAGCAGGAAATGGTGGCATTACTCCAACGTGGTATGGCATCGAGTTTTGAAAATGGTCGTCAAATAGCCAAACCCTACTCAATCAAGTGTCATCAGAATACCATGAACATCGACCATTGCGGGAGTTGAATATAGGGATGAATCGGTCAAGGCACTTTCGGGAGATTATTTTGCATTCAAGATCGAAGACTTTCCAGAAGTGCCTGTGACAACCAAAAGAATCATCCTCACAGAATCATCGAGGATTTTCGACTTACTTGACTGGTTATCCCCTAGTGTAACCCTTCCAAAAAATTAATTATAGGTGCTCGGACTATCGTGGGACGAGGAAGTATCAAAACCAGTTGCTGAAAGATGGTCAAAATATCGGAGGGGTGCGACGGTTGTACAAGCTCCTCGCGCTGCATCCTGGGTAACGCCAAAAGTATAACCATTGATCGGCAGGGTAGGCCCTGATTGGTTAATTTCAAACGGAATAACCCAGGCGTCGTAACTGGAAATGATCAGTGCATGACTGAATGCATGGGCAAATTTACTTTTGTCATCAGTATATGGGTGGGAAACCCAGAACAAAAAAATCCATAATGGAGAAAACAGATAAGGAGGAAACGTACGGTGCAGGGAACGGAGACCCAGTGCCGGCGGCTGGAGAGAGTGTGCAAGCGGGCTCTAAGTCGTCGTTATCCAATGACCGCAAAGTTTCAGCAGTGGTGCACTTGGCAGCTGAAACTGATAATACAATAAGCACTGCTACTGCCGTGGCAAACTTGGCTGCAGTAACAGTAAATTTTACAAGGGAAAATGAGAACCCATTTCTGAGAGGTAACAAAATCTTGAGATCTCCAACAATAAAAAAAGCTAATTCAATAGGAGATATTAGAAAGAATAATCCATATCAATCAAGAAAAGAGAATGAAGATAAAACTGCCTCAAACATAGAGAGTGAAAACCGAAATCTCTATGCAAATCTGAAGAGTCTAGAAGAAATGGTGTCAAAGTTAAATAACGAAGTTATTTTACTAAAAAAGAAAATGAAAACCTAAAACGCATCATTCAAGCGGGTGGACATTCAAACAATAAGGATACCATTGAATACCACACAGATGAAGAAGAACTCGAGCGAGAAATTCATCCGAATAAGAAATCTGAAAGTGATTCTCAGTGGACACTCGTGACAAAAAAACCTAAAAAAAGAGTAACAATAAATATGGAAGTTACTGACGAAGACGAGCCGCCAAGAGAAACTGCTTGGGCATTGAAAAAAAGCAAGCCCACAAAGAAAAGAAAAGCAGAATCATCGCCAGAATATATTGGACAAGCAGCACCCAAAACGAGTAATGATAAAACTCAACAGAAAGAAAACCAAAAGCAACCAGAAAATATTGAGCAAGTAACCCGGACATCTGTATCGGGTAATGCAACTACTCAGAGCAATAAAAATTCTAAACCACAGAAAATAATTCAGCCACCACCTATTAATATAGTTGGTGTCAAATACTACCCTACGATCAATGCCTTGATGAAAAATATCACGGATAAAGATTACAAGTTAGTAGCATTAAACAACGATGTCTGGAAGGTAAATGTACCAGACTCAGAAACATACCGTACACTTACCATGAAGCTTAACGCTGACAAGTTTCAGTGGTATACTTATGAAGATAAGCAAGCTAGACCAATTAAGGTTATGGCTAGAGGGCTACACCATACCTGTGAAAGCAAAGATATAATAGCTGAGTTACAGAATAAAGGGTTAGATATACAGGATGCTGTCAATATGATCAAAAAAGACAGAACTGAAAGCGATAAAGGAAACCGCGAACTGGTAAGAAGGGGACTACCGCTCTTTATGCTTACGTTTGGCAATAAAGAAAACATCCAAAAGACATATAATATTCGGGCAATTCAAAACATGAAAGTTAGAATAGAGCCAATGAGGAAGAATACTTCAAAAAAAGTCTAATGCAGAAAATGTCAAAGTTATAATCATACCCAGAAATATTGTGGGCGTGACGCAACATGTGTCAAATGTGCTGGTAAGCATCTCACGAGCATGTGTACATTAGACAGAAACACTACAGCAACATGCAAAAATTGTAAAGGACAACACCCTGCAAATTATCGTGGTTGTGAAGTAGCTAAAGAATTGCAAAAAATTAGAAACCGTGCAAGAAATTCTGTGCAAAATCAAAGAAACCCTGGTACAACAAACCAACCGAACAATAAGGGATTATACAATCTGCGAGGTAACGCATCATATGCAGAAGTTGTAAAAATCAAGAATCAACCACAAAAGTAAATAATACTGGCCAAGTTCAAATAGATTTCATCAAAACAATAGAAGCTTTAAGTAAAAAACTTGACGAGCAAGCTGATATAAATAAACTTATATTTGACCAATTGAAAATTCTATCATCGCAGTATTCCAACGTGAACAAAAATAAAAATTAATTTACAAACGCTGAGAATAGTAATATGGAATGCAAATGGGCTAATCCATCATATACCTGAGCTAGAAATATTTCTAAACATGCAAAAAATTGACATATGTTTAATCTCTGAAAGCCATTTTAATAGATCTTCATATTGCAAAATACGTGGGTACAGTTTCTACCATGCTATTCGTCCAGCAGAAAGGGCAAGAGGGGGATCTGCCATTTTCATTAAAAATAATATAAAACACCATGAAGAAATGAAGGTTGAAACTGAGTCCATGCAAGTGACAACAATCACAATTCAAACTAAGAACAAAGATGTAAGTATCTCAGCTATATACTGTCCACCACGCTATAACTTAAAAAAAGAAGAATATGAAGAACTTTTTCACTCTTTGGGACGATGTTTCATTATTGGAGGTGACTTCAACGCAAAAAACACATTTTGGGGCTCCAGAATTACAACACCAAAAGGAAGAGAACTGTTTAAAGCAGCCAAAAAAATAAAATGCGACTTCCAATCTGGTGGCGCACCTACTTACTGGCCAACAGATCTAAACAAAACTCTTGATCTTATAGATTTCTATGTAACAAAAGGAATATCTGACAACTACATACGAATTGAAAATAATGAAGACCTTACATCAGATCACTCTCCTGTTATCATGACATTCAGCGAAACTATTATTCAAAAAGAAATATCACCAAGATTTTACAACAGGAACACTAATTGGAACCTTTTTCGTGAATTGTTAAATGAAAATATCAAACTGCAAGTGCCAATAAGAAGATCTATGCACATTGAGGAAGAAATTGACAGACTAATTGAAAATATACAGCAAGCAGCGTGGCAGAGCACTCCACGCGAACCTGCAAATAACATTAGAGGCACAAATTATCCACTCGGAGTAAGAGAACTGGTGGCTAAAAAACGTAAAGCTCGTAAGTTCTGGCAAATAAATCGAACTGCAGCTAATAAAACCGAGCTTAATAACTTATGTAAAAAACTGAAATCTATTATCAGGAAAGTAAAAAATGAAACAATAGAATCATATTTATCTTCACTTACTGGTCAAAAAGACACTGAATACTCCTTATGGAAAGCAACAAAATCGATCAAGAGACCAAAAAATTCAACAGCACCTATTAGAAATGATAATGGTACGTGGGCTCGTAGTAGTAAGCAAAAAGCGGATCTGTTTGCGAGACACCTCGAAGAAACTTTTCAACCACTACCCAGACATTCTGCGAATGAAAATGTTAATTTTCTACACAGATCAAATGAGCTTGAAATACAAACTGTAACTCTCCGTGAGTTAAAAGAAGAAATAAAAAGTGTAAATCCGAAAAAAGCTTCTGGATATGATTTAATAACTGGGCAAATTATAAAAGAACTACCAGACAAAGCAAAACACAAACTTCTGCACATAATCAATGCTGTGTTTAGATTAAGATACGTTCCAAGGCAGTGGAAGGTAGCAGAAGTGATCATGATTTTAAAGCCAAACAAAAACAGTAACGATAAAAAGTCATTTAGACCAATATCTCTACTTCCTACTATATCGAAGATATTTGAAAAACTACTTCTGAAGAGACTAAAGCCTATAATAAAGGATAATGATCTTATACCTGCTTATCAGTTTGGATTCAGAGAAAAACATTCGACCCTAGAGCAAGTTCATAGAATCACGGATATTATAGAACGTACTCTAGAAACGAAAAAGATATGTTCAAGCCTCTTCTTGGATGTAGCGCAAGCATTTGATCGTGTATGGCATAAAGGATTAGAGTACAAGTTACATCGCGATCTTCCCAAACAGTATTATGAAATCCTAAAATCTTACATAACCGACAGGCATTTCCGTGTAAAATATGAAGATGAATATTCGGATCTAAAGAAAATTTCAGCAGGAGTGCCGCAAGGAAGCGTTTTAGGCCCCATCTTGTACCTCCTGTACACACGAGATATACCACTAATGAAAGAAACAACCATAGCTACATTTGCTGACGACACAGCAATTTCGGCAGTTGGGAGTAATGTAACGCAAACTACAGAAAAATTACAAATATCAATTAATATAGTTAGTAACTGGATGAAGAAATGGAGAATTAAGCTCAATGAAACAAAATCGGTTCATGTGAATTTTACTAATAAAACAAACTATGTCAGTATACCAATCGTAATAAACTCTAAACAAGTCCCTTATGCAAATACAGCAAAATATCTAGGGATGACGCTTGATGCCAAACTTAAATGGAAAGAACATGTCAAAAAGAAAAAGAACGAATTAAACATCAAATACAGGAAAATGTATTGGCTCATAGGTAGAGACTCGGAACTATCTATACATAATAAATTGCTCCTATATCGGCAAACTCACTTCCGTGAGACTTACGGAATACAGCTTTGGGGCTGTACTAAGAAAACAAACGTTAAGATAATTCAGACGTTCCAAAATAAAGTACTTCGGAATATTGTAAATGCCCCGTGGTACATTCGAAATGAAGACCTGCACCGTGACTTAAAGATGGAAGACATCAATGAAGTAATTGCAGTTTATGCTGCCAAACATGATTCACGCCTTCAACAACATGAGAATATCGAAACCCGTCGTATGCTGGACTGTCCGATAGCAATACGACGCTTACAAAGAACCAAACCAATAGATCTAGTGATTACAAACTAAAATAATAAATACTATATTATAGCAAATATTTATTTAAATAAATAATTATATTTATCTTTGGGACTAGCCATTGGGCTTTATCCCAACAAATGTGAATTAAATTAAGATAGAAAAATTGCTAGATGACTTATAAAATAAGTCAGTGGTAATAATAATAAAAAAAAAAAAAAAAAAAAAAAATATCGGAAGAATCTGAAATTCTTGTAAACAATAAATTAGTTCGTTGGATAGACCAGCAAACACGCCGCAACAATATTTAGATACACGGTTTCAGCGATGCCTCTTAAATCACCAGTTTAAATCACCATTTTAGCAGCGAAAACCAAGATCGCCCCACTCAAAAGCGTCAGCATACCACGCTTGGAAAATTTGCTTTCAGAAATATATAGAGATAATGTAACAGCCGCCTGCTACAGCTATGCGCTTGTGTGTTATTAGCCAACTTCATTCACAAAATCGTCCAGTCACTCAACCTCAATGACATCCAGCTGTTTGCATCGAACGATTCGTAGTTGGTTCTTGGATGGCTCCGCAGCCCTCCCAGTCCATGGAAAACATTCGTGGCCAATCGCGTTTCACAAATTCTCGACTATCTAAAGTCCAGTGAATGATGCTACGTGGATAGTCGACACAACCCCGCAGATTGTGCGTCTAGTGACATTAAACCTTCGCTGCTTTACGAGTTGTCTAGCAGACAAACGAAGCATCAATCTTTGATGGAGTCTATCATCTTCTCAATCACTGTTCCACTCTCGGAAAATTACTTCGAGTCACAGCCTACTGACAACGTTTTTACAATGTCGTAATGTCACAGCCGATTGCAAACCCAGTTTCATCACGGTGCCTGAGATGAATCGGTCATTCAACTTTTAGTTCCGATTTATTCAGGGGACTCATTTTGCCGATGAAATCAAACGATACCAATCAGGAGAAGATCTATTGAACAAAAGTGTGCTTCGTTCGCTTAATCCATTTATCGATAGTGATGGAGTTTTACGAGTCGGTGAGCGGTTAAAACATTTAGTCTTGCCGTACCAAGGCAAACATCCGATAATTCTACCGAAAACCAGTTAACTTACGAAATTAGCCGTCGCACAGGTGCATTAGACCACACTCCATGATGGTCAACAATTGAAATGAAGCACATCTTCGAAGCCGTCATTAAATTCTCAATGTCAAGAAACTGGTACCCGCGCAAGTTTACCATTGCGTGACATGCTTTCGTTATCGGTTATGCTTCTATCTAAGCCATGTTTAGCAACCGCGGCACCAACTTTATCGGGTCCAATCGTCAATTAACGTCTCTTTATCATCACAGCACAACGAATGTCAATCCTGAGGTCACCACAATGTTGGCTCAAGACAACACAATTTGGTGCACCAATCCCCCTGCTTCACCTTATTTTTGAGGCCTATGGGAGGCAAGGGTGAAGTTAGTGAAACATCACCTACGACGAATTATCGGCACTACAATACTCACATTCTAAGAAATGACAACTCTGTTATGCCAGATAGAAGCGTGTCTCGAAACTATTGTGCCCCATGTCGGACGATCCTGAAGAGCACACGATAGCCGCTCCCAGCCACTTTCTTGTCGGAGAGTTACTCATCACAGTTTCAGAACCATCATTGCTTGGCATACAATGGAACCGTTTAAATTGGTATCAACAAATCCAACAAATGTACCAGAATTTTTGGATGGTCTGATCGACCGAATATTTTTCACGATTGCAACAGCGTCTCAAATGGCCCAAGACGAACGTCAACTTCACGGTCAGTTAACTCATCCTCTTCAAGAATGAACTTTGCCCACCAGCTAAATGGGCCGATTCATTGCTGTTAATCCAGGCATTGATGGCCCTATTCGCACAGTCACACTAAAGTGTCAGGGCAGTACACTCTCGAGACCGGTAGTAGAATTATGTCTACTGCCGATTTCAGACAACATCATTAACTAAACGATTTAATTCTTTAGACCGGCCAGCAATATTTGCGCCAACATTGACATCTGCTCATTGACATCATGTGACATCTGATGGCGAACGTATCGCATCAACAATTAACAAGACGGCGTATTTTGAGTTTTTTTCTTTTTACTTTCGTGCATCGACGGAATAGGATCAAGCCAGGCTATTATTAATGATATTATTGTTTTAAATAACATAAATTTTACAATAAGATTTTAAAACAAATTTTGATGTCAAAAAGGACATGTAAAAAAAGTTGAATTTATGATTAGCAGCACTTAGTTGGTATCCCACAATGACGTAGCCAATGTTACTTTTTTATTGGTCGCCATTTCTATTTTAGACCTAAAATATGAACTTTACAGATGTATTTCAATACAGATATATTATATAGTTTTATCGATATCCGTTTAGTTTTAATTTAAAACTAATGACTTACCAATTCTTTTAATATTTTATACAATTCACATTTTTACACAAATAATTTATATTACAAACAAGTTGCATATTATTTCGTCAGAGGGCAAATTTTTAGTTCTCTTTGTAACAAATTTATAATAAAACTATTTTCCACTAGAATTTTACACTATCAGTCTTTCAAAAAATATATATATGGTTTTCTTACACTATTTTGTAGTCGAGTTTTGCACTATAAGAAACTGTGTTTTACTCCGAATGAACGACTGTTTTACTATGAACATCAGGCAAAATAGTTATACGAGTAAAACACGAAAATTTTATTTGACATAGTTACAATAAATAGTTAAAATAGAAATTAATGTGGCTAATATTATTTTAGCTAGGTATACGGGAAGTGCTCTCGGGACGCCTAAATCTGGTTAACTTTTTTAATAAAAATAAAGCATTTTTTCAGCACTGAATAATATAAATATTTAGTTTATGAAGGTTTACTACATAAATAAAGTATTACTACTTCCCTTGGCTATACTGAGTGACATCTATGTTTAAGTAGCGTAAAAACGGTTCTGTGAAACAGCATTGAAGAAAAAAAGAGAATAAATGCTTCTCTTTAATAAATTTACGGCTTTAATTTGAAATTAAGTTTTTTGCTTATATTTTTGCACTTATATAAATAGACAAAAGTTATGGTGAAATGTTTAAGAAATGAAGCCCTTGAAATATTTTTATATTTAGTATAATAATGTCTAGAAGAAAATAATTAAGAATTACATCATTAACACATTGTTTATGCCACCCACAGTAAGTGATGCGATTTCTTCAACTGTACCATTCGATAAACAAAAATGTTTTTTTTTTTTTAAATTACGGCATTTTGCGGTTTCAAGCAGTTATACATTTTATATCTAGGATTCTCACCATGTTTAACTCGAATGAGTGTGTGACTTGGAAACAAACTAAAAAACCAGAAGAAAACATTTTGGCTTCTAGCCGAGCACTATAACGAAACTGCACAGAAATACGAAGTGGTCAGATATTTTCCAGGTGGTTGTAACGGGAGACTTTTTGAGACCACAAGAAATATTCCTTCAACCAAACATATTTATTACTAATTTGGTCAATAAATATTCTGTAATGTATTGATTTTGATTTTAGGGAGACAGACCCACAAGAAAATTCAACGACACGACTAAACCCAATTCGATCAATGCATTATGGTCAGAGTTCGATTTTGCTTTTATCGCTTATCAAATCAATAACTATATTTGGAATGGTATTAAGCCATTTACGGTGTGATTTTTGAGCTCCTGCTCAGACAAACTACATCTGAGTTAAATGTCATATTTGGCCTTAAGTAAGCCGTATTTAGTTTATCAAGGCTTCTGATCGAGTAAAATATAATTTGCAGCGTCTTTTGAAACCCACTAACTTGTACACATATGATGCTTCCAAGAAATATCATTCAAAACCTCTCCACCAAAGCCTTCTAAATAATATAAGCCTCCATTATGGATACAATTTTTGGAGAGCTTTATTTAGAGGGATGTAACGAGCGACCCTTTTGGTGCTCGTTCCGTGGGCACAAAATATGTTAATGTGTGCACCCCAGATTTTTTTTTAAATTTTGTTTGTCTAAATAAAATTATTTTCTTTTATGTTTGTATACCTGCTCATTGCCCCTACTTTGTTTGTTTACAAATTAAGTAACGGGGTAATGAGTCGGTATATAAAGCCGTGTATTATGTAATTCGAGATCAGTCATTAAAAAAAAAAAAAAAAAAAGAAAAGTGATCAAAGTCGGAAGGAGAAGCATAAAAATTAATAAAAAAAAAATTGAAATAGAAAAAAAAATAAAATTATTGTGTTAAACAATTTAAAAAAAAAAAGAAAAAAAAAAATTAAGAAGGAAAAGAAAAAGAAGATTTACAGAAATTGTTTGAAATAAATTTTAAGTTAGAAATAGTAAAAAAATAAGTTTTAAGTTGACAATAAGAATAGTTAAAAGAAAAAAAAATAAAAACTGTTGAATTGTTCAGGTGAACTTTAAAGTAAATAGTGGAATATTAAATCGTAATCAGTAAATAGTGGACTAATCAGAAATATTAATAGTTTTAATAAAAATACATTAAAATATCAGTAAATTGTAGTGTTACATTTAAAGAGTATCCCCTGAGCGAGTTTTAATATGATTCCAACTGTTTGTTTTAACGGGATTATTTATTCAACCGTTGCAACAAATCCATTCACATGTGCTTATTTAACGCATGATCAAAATAAATATAATACTATACTCATTAATACTATAATACAAATAATAAATATAATACTATAATCTTTAATACTATAATACTAATAATAAATATTTAAATATTTTTGAAATTAACTAAAAATAATAATAGTTGTATTAAAATAATTATAATAAAGTTAACTAAATTGAATTAATAATAATAACAGTAAATTTGCCAGTCAACGTATACCGTCAGATGATTCAATATTAAGAAATAAACATAAAAAGTATAATATAATAATAAATAACAATAATAATAATTACCCTAACCATATTATAAACATACCAACGTCATCATCTTCAACATCAGCGACAACAACAACAACCACAGTTCCACTGGGAAAATATTTTTTTTTTTGTAAACTAATTGTTTTAAGGCTTGTGTTGGTGTTGGGGTGGTGGTGAGTTTTTTAATAGCATAAATTATTTTTTTTTTTGTTTATAATTTTTGAATATAATACAATATTAGATTTTATTATAATATATTATATTTTATTATTATTATTTTTGCTTTCTAAAATATTTATAATTGTAAGTTTTTATTTTAATTAAGAATATTATTTTTTTTTATTATTAATTTTGTTCTAAATATATATAGTCAGAAATATTTATTAGTGTTAAATAATTTTCTTTTTTCTTGTTGTTTTCTTCTGATTTTTTTTTTTTCTTTTTTTTTTTAAATTGTTTAACACAATAATTTTATTTTTTTTTCTATTTCAATTTTTTTTTTATTAATTTTTATGCTTCTCCTTCCGACTTTGATCACTTTTCTTTTTTTTTTTTTTTTTTTAATGACTGATCTCGAATTACATAATACACGGCTTTATATACCGACTCATTACCCCGTTACTTAATTTGTAAACAAACAAAGTAGGGGCAATGAGCAGGTATACAAACATAAAAGAAAATAATTTTATTTAGACAAACAAAATTTAAAAAAAAATCTGGGGTGCACACATTAACATATTTTGTGCCCACGGAACGAGCACCAAAAGGGTCGCTCGTTACAGGGACAAAAAACAATAATCGTTTTTCATATGATTCATATGGAAAGACATGACCTCATTTGTTGGAAATTTTATGTCAGATACTTAAATCAACACAAAATTATGTTTACAACAATTGAAAGTAGAAACTTTGATTTTCATGTGATTTAAATGGTTTTGCCGAAGAATTTTCCATTTTACTGAATTATTGAAATGAAAATAGTGTATTTTATTTTTGGTTAAGGCTCTAATAAAATAGCATAATGTAAAAAAGAGACAAATAGATTTCCTCGTATATGAACAATTTAAATTAGGTTCTGTCAAGTTTAAATCTAGGAGGCTTTGATGTAAGACGTTTTTAATTAATATATTTAAATTCTTCTTTGAAGTATCTTTTCATTTTTACAAATTATTAGTTAACCGCTTGGCAAGATGTAGAAAAAAAACTTTTGCTTCTTTATTCTTAAACTTCTGCTTCCTCGATTAGTGTTTTTGGTCTGTTCCGCAAGTGGTACGAATCCCAAAAATTGCGTATCTCGAGTTGACCGTTTCTTAATAGAGCGCAACGATTGCAGTTAAGCTTATACTCACCCTGTGCTCCACATTCATAGCAGAACACTTTTGTAACTGGCCGCTGACAATCCATAAATGAATGGGAAGAAGCCCCACAGTTCCCACAAATGACAGTCCTAGGATCGTTGGGGAGAAAGGTACTTCTGTTTAGCACCCGTGGATGTAGATGGTAAGACTTTTGGTAAGGTGCCGGTTGAGACACGATGGTACTGTCCCTGATTTTGCGATTGAGAATTACGGTCCCTGGTTATCTCGCAGATCTGATCTGGAGCTTCATACGCCTCATCGTAATTGTAATCCGGCTCAATTTCATCAAATTCTGCATCTGAGTGTATCATTTCATGTACCCTCGGTCTAGCTTCAAATCAAACTTGCTGACTTGCTGGTTTGTGACTGGTCAACCCATACTCAAGGTTGTTTCCAGAACGTTCTCATATGTCTTCCAGAGAACTGCAATGCCTCACGAGGTCAGCCAGACTGCGGTAATTTCGCTCCTTGTGCAGCGCCATTTGAAGACCTGTTAAATCGTATAAACTTGATTATCTGAGATGGTCTTGTTGGCTTATGAAGCAAACCTCAGAATCACGTGGTAGAACTCCTGGAAATGCTCTCGAGGATAAAGTTGCTTGTGGGTATTCAACAATCGCCATACATCGTCATCCGTAAAGCTAGTTTCAAACCTCAGCAACTTCTCTCTCTTAATTATTTTCCAGGTAGTTCCAGGGTCAAGATTTACAGAGAAACAATATATCATTAAACAACAGGTGTACGTGCGTATAATTTTACTCAAAGCAATGCAGCATAAAAGTACTCTGTAAAGTTGGCAAAAAAGTTCATACCGGCGAAAATAAATTGGCGATTAAGAAAAGTTGCTTATGAGCAAATAGCAGCATAAATAAGGACGTGCAGTTTACAGATTTCACCACAGAACAAGGAATCTACTTTGCTGAATTGGGGAGGGCAATGTTACTACCAGTGAGTGGAAATTCATTATGTATTTTAACCTAACTAGCTATACTACACTTAATGAATGATCTCGATTTCAGCGTCCATCATTGGATTTTGTGGGAAATTTATTAGGTGATTTATTTGGCTTACTAGATCAGCAGGGTGTGCAAAAATATCACGAGCAGTTGCAACGGTTGCCAGACAGTGCGTTAGAACTTTGGACGTTAATCCAATAACAGATGCATGTGTTAGAACTTACCACTAACCTCATTAGAAAGGAGAAGGACCTGATTGATAAATAATACCAGAGCCTTTACATTAACATACAGTATATTATGTTACATAAAGAGTTCGTCAATGGGGTGCTAAAATTATCCTATGCAATCTGGTTGTTTAAAGACACGCAGAGCAATTTTATTGATCTGTTAGCCGATGTAAATCATAAGACTAGTACCAATATTTTGCCACCATCACAACTAGAAAGTCAACTAAGAGAACTGCGGCATCGAATTTCTAGTACAACATGGATACCTACCGGAAACTGTCTACAAACTGTAAACTACCAATGCTAGGATAGTAAAAGATCATGTCATCTTTGAAGTCCAACTACCATTGTTGCCTCAAGATGAGTTTCAAGGAATTAGTGTCATTCCAGTACCAACTTATCAGTCTTCACTGTCACTAGCAAACATAGACAGTGGTTCTGCAAGATAGTGGAATCCTTACATTAGTACCAGGTTGAACCAGGAGGTTCAGTACTGATAACTAGCCATAATTCGTATGTCAGATCAAATCAAATGGTCTACCTTCCAAATTGTAGTTTGTCACAGGAAATTAAAGTTCGGAATGTGGTTTTAAACCTAAGTATTTAACCTTTGTTTGTTGAGGGATATTTACACCATTTAATTTTACTGGTGGGTAAGTGCATTTGTTCAGAGTGACGTGATGTGAATCGATTTATTTTCGTTCACTTTTGCACAGATTTTGCTCAATTTTGCACAGATAATTTTGCAATTCTCTTGAGGCGGTGTGAGAGTTTTTGTGTGACATTAAGATGGCCGTATCATCAGCAAATGTTGATATTATTACCTTTTTAGTAATAGGTAGATCGACTGTGTATAATAAGTACAACCTTGGTCCAAGGACGCTGCCTTGCGGGACACCTGCTCTAATATCATTTAGGCCAGTGATTGATTCATTTTGTTTTACGATATATTGTCTTTGAAGAAGATATTTTTCTAGAACTAAGTGAAAATTGTTTGGCAATAGCTTTTTAATTTTATAAATTAAGCCCTCATGCCACACTTTGTCAAATACTTGTGCAACATCCAGAAAAACAGCAGAACAGTACATCTTTTCGTCAAAGGAGTGTTTGATTATATTTATAATCCTGTATACTTGCTCTATAGTGCCATGTTGACTTCGGAATCCAAACTGATGGTCTGGTATAATCTGACGGTCTTCTATTACTGGTTTAAGTTTACTTAGTATCAATTTTTCGAAAAGCTTCGATATTGTTGGAAGCATGCTTATTGGTCGATATGACGATATTTGTGTTACATTTTTCCCGGGCTTCTGAATCATTGTGATAATGGAAATTTTCCATTTCTGTAGTATATAACCAGTTCGCATGATTGCGTTGAAGATGAATGTTATTAGGTTTAAACATTTATTAGCCTTTTCTTCATCGCTTCTTGCCCAATGTCCACTTTTCAGTCTAATCTGTTTACGCCAATAGGTACTAATCCACAATTGCGGGTTTAGTCGCTGCAGTTGTGGTAATTTTGATAACAATTTTATTTATGATTTTGATTCTGCTTATATATGTGTTCACTTTGAAAGTTGGTTTTAGAAGGAAATATTTTAATGTTTACAATAATTATTACAATAAATTTTAATTGGTCAAGTTAATGGTAGATGGCCATTTTTCGGAATAGAAATTACTAAATGCATTCATTATGCACTAAATTAAGTATAACATTTATAAGGTTTTATATGTCAAATTACTAAAATATTATATAGTGGCGTAGTGTTATTGTTTAGTGTTTACGCAAACTTCAATTTAATTTTCTAAGTACAATCAGAAACCAAATAATATAAAGAGGCGTCGCAACCCATATATAAAAAAATATCCAAAATTGACAGGTTACAATCGTCGTTGCGGGTGTTAATCTAAAATAAATAAAATACAATGATACATATCCATACTTACATTTCAGTATTCATTTCTTTTTACACATGTTTTATTCTTTTTTATATAATGCAAACTACCAAAACCGTCTACACTCTTCTATAGCAGTAAAACAACAACACAAACATACATTTTATTTATATTTTGTCGAGTTTTTGTCTTTTTAGTTTTGTTACTTTTTATTTTCGGTTTTGATGATCAAGTATAAATTCAACAACGTTTTCTATATTTTTCATTTTTAGTTTTAATTTTAATTTAATCGTAATTTTTTGTTTATTATTTTTATATTAAATAAAAATGGCCGATTTAAATAAATTAGAATTTTTTAAAAAGTGCAAAATACGTAATTAAACTAATAAAAATTATTAGACATAGTGATAGCGAGTTTAAATATAAAGATTTCGTAATTTCAGGTAAGCCGCACGTTTAATTTGTTGAATATATAGTTTTTAATATGTAATATTAGAAGTATTAGTTTTTAATATGTAATATTAGAAGTATTAGTTTATACTATACTAAGGTCACATGACAGTTTCTAGTGATTTTATTGGCTTATTTACTTAATACAATTAGTATTAAAAATTTAACACTTAATATTTAATTAAAAAATAATTTATTAAATAATAATTATAAAAAATTTTGATATTATAGTTCTTACTAAATATACTAACATAAATTTTTTTCAAACGTCAATATTTTAGATGACATATCGCATTTTGTGGATTGCGAAGAAACGCTTGTTCCAGCCGATATATTTATAGGAATAATATAAATATATCATATTATTACAGCTTTACAAAGGAGTGGTATTAATAGTTCTTAAAAATTAATAGAAAAAAGTTGCCAACTTAATAATTTGATAAATTTTAATTTTAATCAAATAAAACAATAAAATCTGTAATATTAGTATAGAAATAAAAAATGTATTATAAACAATGATATCTATTGAAAAATAAAAACCAGTTTTATAAAAATACAATACAATATTGCATTATTACTTTTAAATAGAGGCTGCATTTGAATATAATGGTTCCATCCATTATACTAATAAAATGGTGGCACCATTGAAAGTTAATAGAAACAAAAACACACATTTTAATAGATCTTGTTTTAAAAAAAACTAATGGTGTCTATATTAAAATCTAATAATTCAAAATTTATATTTTTTAATACAACTTGCATTAAAAAAATGTAATGATTTTCTTCTAATAAAATGTAATAGAAAATTGCGTTGGACTTATATACAATAGAAGTAGTATTGTATTTTCGTAATTTTTTTTTACTGTGTGGCCTTGATTTTTCTAATTGTTTAGCAGGAGCACTAATAACACTTGTTGGTACAACATTAAATATTATTTTAGCAGTTTCAAAGTAGGCTAATTAATCGCCAATGGACTAGATTTGTTCGATGATAGTTTTATCTGATCTACATACTCTTTCATGGATGTTAAATTAGAATGTATAATACCAGGAAGTGTTAAAGCACTTTTGTGAGGATTTTTATCATGAAGTACTCTGCTATTTAAATTGTCAAAAAGTCTGTCTATTTTCTCAAAGAAACTAGCTGTTGAAAGAGCAAACTGTTTTACATTTGCAGAATATTTGCCAAAGTCAACCCTTGTTTTGATAGCAACTACTACTGACCTGCCTGATAAAAACCTGCGTAGCTAATTTGACACGCACTTTTTCAAGCGTGTTTGGGAATATATGCCGTGCAGTTAATTTTGAGCATAACATACTTGTCGTATAAGGCGACTAAACGAAGTTTAGATTACAGGGCTAACTATCCGTATCCTTAAAACAACATTAAAGTTGACTGCATTAAATCTGAGCTCTTCATATTCGGAAGAGATACTTTGTGGAATTATTTTTTCGACCTTATTCTATTAGTATGGCAGAGCGAATACTTTTTTAGTCCCGATACTTTTTTAGTCCCGATACCTTTTAATAACAAAAAAAGTTAAACACCCCAGGAAAACTTCTTATACCGTCAGCCCAACCAAGTTTTGGCATAAGTAGATGATATTTGTTGAATTAAATTTAATGGCAACAGTGTAAAAAAACCACTGTATCAACTTGGACTACTCCTAGCTTCCGTTGTCAAAGTCAATAAGACTTAAACAAAATATATGATTATAGGTTTAAGAAACCAAGATGCAATTGATTTTAGCAATATTAGCAACGAGCGCTGTATGCCTTTCGCCCACTACTAAAGTCGAAACCATTTTTCCTAAATTATAAGGGTCGTTTAACAATTTTTTGGGAATGGATTTATTAATAGCTTATGGTTTTCAGTTGAGCTTAGATCCCAACATTTTTTCCAAACTTTTAGGTTTTTGGCTATATTGAAGATATCTAAGCTTCTAACAAAATGTTTTTTGACAAACGAAAATCAAACAAAAAATACTTATGGGATATCGTCGTGATGATGCTGTGCATGATTTTACAGCACAAAATAGCTGTATTTCTGGACGAAACGTAATCCAAATCAGATCACGAATTACACAGTAAGCCAAGATTCAATGTGTTTTAGATCTAGTATGTTGTTTTGTGTCGTTTCTTGGTACATGACTTGATCTGGATCAGATCAGTCAATTTGACTTCTGGATGTCTTACGAGGGTGTGTCCATGTTTCCAATTGGATATTTGAATGATGAAATAATGTGATATCCACAATAAGATCGTGAGCGTTAGCAAAGTACATCTTTTTTTCCCTATTATCGGTCGTTAGATCATGTCGAGAGAACGCACCTATGCTTTCACATAAGTCAGTCTGATTTTGGCCAGCTCTAGCATTAAAGTTACCAATCACTGTTGAACGTGCGACTGCACGTTTTACGTACCAACCCTCAGCTGCGTGCCATCCCACGACAAGCCTAGGATGCCTTAATGGAGTTATAAAGACAATATGCTCGTTTAGAATATTTTACGGGTATGGAAGTGCCAACGAACCATAGGGACCAATTATTAATTAATATTAATATTTTACTACTTATTAATATTATCATAACGTTGGGAAATCTCGTAATGCATTTCATCAAGGCCAACTTAAAATATTCGGGAATGAATTTATTTAAAAGCTTACGTTTTCAATTGAGCTTAGAGTACACCAATACGTTTCTTACAAACTTTCAAATGTTTAATTATGATGAAGCTTTGTAAAACTAATTTATCTACCCTTACTTCAAAATGGTGTTTTATGATTTCGCCGTTGCGATGTTGCACATGGTTTTACAGCACGCATTATGCACATTTCACTGTTAAAACGTTAAAACAATTTCAGTACGAAAATATTTACAAAATTAGAACTTTTTGAAGTAATTATTGTGGTGAAATCGAAGGTTGTGATTAACATTAAAGCACACAACAAAACTTTGAACCATTGACAAAACCAGATAAAATTCCTTATTTAGCTATGTACTTACAATAATAAAAAATGAAAAATATAGACGTTGTTGAATTTATACTTGATCATCAAAACCGAAAATAAAAAGTAACAAAACTAAAAAGACAAAAACTCGACAAAATATAAATAAAATGTATGTTTGTGTTGTTGTTTTAGTCAAAAACGTCTCTATATAGAAAGACCAACTCATTTTTTCGTACACTAATACTACTATATATTCGCCTCAATAAAGTAGTATTGGTACCAGAACAAATAACAAAGCAAAAATAACATAAAAAAACTAACTATATTAGTGTTAGTAAAACTATTTTTTGTTTTTGTTTTACGCTATATCTGTACACAACCAATACTTCATCAAAGAGGCGCTTTGTCTCTTTAAATTTTTGAATAGTTGGTCTTTCTATAGAGATGTTTTTGTTTTAGTGCTATAGAAGAGTGTAGACGGTTTTGGTAGTATGCACAAAACCAACACTATTGTATATTATACAAGCCATGAAGCTTGGCTAAGTAAAACATATTATGACTACTATTTGGTGTATGTGTTAGTGAATTTGACTACAGTAAAAATCGAAACAAAAAATTATATTTCGCACTGTCTATACTCCTCTAAATTCAAAGTACATAACATTTCTACAAAAAAAACGAAACAAAAATTATATTTTGCGACTGTCCACTCTGCTCTAAATTATTAGTATATAGTATAGTATATAATGAAGTAAATAATAATAACAATACTTCTCTCTCTCGTTAAATAATAAATTTGTTTTTTGCTTTGTCATAAAGAGCGCAACATACTGTTGTTCCATCATTCGTATTCATTTTTTATTTACATCAAAGCATATAATAAAAGTATATACAAATTATACTACGTCACAACACTAATACTTAGGTATAGTAGTCACTTTTTGGCATGAGTATCGCAACTTCATGGATTGTATATACATTTGTGTTGGTTTTGAGTATGCATTACAAAACCCTCTTTACTACAAGCCGTCTTGTAACTTTCGTTGATACACATCATCATGTATTTTTAAAATGTATTTGTGAAAATATATACTTTAGATGTATTGGTAAATATCAAAACTCCATATAAGATTAATAAAAAAAATTGTAAACGCATGCGCATTATTTGATTTTATTGTTTATTTCTTTTACACAATATTCGCTATCATATCCCGACACGATTTTCTACTTACAATACAATCAAAGTATATATTTTTGTATAGCATGAGTATGCACACAATACGGCTTGTAGTAAAGAGGGTTTTGATGCATTATATCAAAAAGAATAAAACATGTGTAAAAAGAAATGAATACTGAAATGTAAGTATGTATATGTATCATTGTATTTTATTTATTTTAGATTAGCACCCGCAACGACGATTGTAACCTGTCAATTTTGGATATTTTTTTATATATGGGTTGCGACGTCTCTTTATATTATTTGGTTTCTGGTACAATATTTGTAAACATTGGATTTCTAAGACACCACTCATAAAAAAGATAAGTATTAACTATAAATTATACATTCAAATAATAATAATTTTAATTCTTCTAGGTTATAAAATAAATTGTATAAATGAACCATTACCTCTAAGCTAAGTATACATGTTACATAAGATATAATTTATTATGGTATTTCAGCAATTTGTGTTTTCACTGTCGTAAACATACCGGCCGCCTTGAATCGTTTGATTTAATTGATGGGTAGTAGGCAAAGCTTATGTATTGGCCGTTTCATAATGCCGTGTGGTGTTTTTAATGTGAAAACTCGGATGACGGCATCTGCTCCGGGGTGAACCTCTATAATTTTAGCAATTAACCACTTTGCTGGAGGAAGGTTGTTTTCTTTGACGATCACAATGTCGCCAATCTTAACTTTTTCTCCGTTTTTGTGCCATTTGCTTCTATGTTGCATATTGGTAAGGTACTCTAGATGCCACCTCTTCCAGATGTCCTGGTTCATTTTTTGCACTAACTGCCATCTGGAAAATTTGGAAATTTTAACATCTGTTGAATCATCACTTGGCAGCTGGGTTGTGGGACGGCCGACAAGAAAATGTGCTGGCGTTAAATAATCCAAATCGTCGGTTGACAATACACAAATTGGTCGGGAGTTAAGAATTGATTCAATATCGGCCAATAGAGTCATCATTTCTTCCGTGGTAATAATGTGGCCATTTGTTACTCTTTTTAGATGAAATTTCATTTGTTTGACATCAGCCTCCCAAAGTCCACCGAAATGAGGTGCACTTGGTGGAATAAATTTAAATGTTATTTTGTCTGTTAATAAAAATTGAGAAAATGTGTTATGATTTTTGTTTAAGAATGTGAATAATTCGTGAAAATGATTTCGCGCTCCGATGAAGTTGGTACCATTATCACTATGTAATTCTTTGCATATGCCCCTTCTGGCTATAAATCTCCGAAGCACAGAAATGTAGCATTCGGTGGTGAGTTCTGATACTAATTCTATGTGGATAGCTTTTGTTGCAAGACAAACGAAAATACATATATAACTTTTGTACGTTATTCTTCCTCGTCCTTTAACTAGGCAGGTTTGAAAAGGACCTGCATAATCGACTCCAACCTTGTAGAACAGTCTCACAAGTTCTACTATAAGGAGTGAAAGGTTACCCATTATTTGATTCAAGGTTTTTTCTTTGTATCGCAAGCATTTTACACAGCGATTAACGATGTTCCTTACTAGTTGTCGACTACCTAAAATCCAATATTACTGGCGCAGTGTAGCGATAATTAATGTTTGCTCTGCATGGAGATAACGTAAGTGGTGCTCAGCTACGATGAAATCAGTAATAACGGATGTTTTATTGTGTAAGTAATTGATGCATTTGTAATTCTTCCTCCGACGCGGAGGACGCCTGATTTGTCAAGAAACGGTTTGAGTTTTATTAATTTACTTGAGTTTGGTAACTCTTTGTTTCTTGCTATCATGTTCATTTCCAACTCGAAATGTCTCGAATGGACATGTTTGAATATCAATTGCTCCGCTCTTTGCATTTCATGTCTGAGTAGGTAGGTTGGTATTAAGTTTTTAGAAATGCGTTTCAGTCTAACGTCGATAAATCGAATGACGTAAGCAAGTATTCGGATAATTTTGCTGAATTTTGAGGTTCCTTTGATCAAATCGTCTATTATGTTTGGTTGATAAATTTGAACAAGTATTGATTGACTACGCATTTCTTCGGTTATGTTCGGTTGATTTTCAGGATTTTTTGGCCAATTTGCTCTTTCTGATATCCATTCTGGACCACTCCACCACAAACTAAAATTCAGTAATTTTTCTGAATCAATTTCTCTTGATGCGCAGTCAGCTGGATTATCTTTGGAATCCACATGCCTCCATTGTGATCGGTTCATGTTGGTGAGTATTTCCCCTGTTCTGTTGCCCACAAACGTGTTCCATTTTGTTGGAGGTGCAGACAGCCAGCTTAATACGATAGTAGAGTCACTCCATGCAGTAATTTCATTGACTTCAAGTTTTAAAGATTGATTGACTGTTAGTAGCAATTTGGTGAGGAGTAATGTGCCACAGAGTTCTATCACAGAGAATCTATCTTCCAAGTATGATTCCAATATTTTAGCGACTTAGAAAGTAGTTGATGATAAATCTCGGCTCCTATCAATAGATCGATGTCTTGCGATTTAAAAAATTCAGGATCCGCAAGTTGGATGTTTGATGAAATGGCCCACGAATTTACCATTTGCTGTGATTTAATTGGCTGAAAACTCGTAATTTTCGGTAGAATTTGTACTTCCAACTTAGTACAAAAGTTGGTGGTGTGTGAGCTCAATGTAATGGTAGTGCTGGACATTGAAGCTACGACTTTGGAGCCAATTCCTTGAGTATTCTGTCATGAAGTTTAATTGCGAACCCGAGTCTAACAGTGCTCTTCCTACTACAGTTTGCCCAAATTGATCAAAGATCTTGACTAATGCAGTTGCCAAATAAATGAATGATGTCGATTTAGTTTCGGATATGACAGCCGATGAGGTAGATGCAATGGCCGAAGTACTGGTATTCGGCTTGGAACCCTGGCATGCTAACATATTTTCAAGTTTTCCTGTTGTAATCGGTTGCTTAGCAGTTGTATGTGTTGTTGGAGCACCAGTGTCTCCGATGTGCAACAGCGTGTGGTGTTTTAAATTACAATGTCGGCAGCGAAGGGTCAATGGACATGCAAAAACAATATGATCCGGACGAAGGCAACTGTAGCACAATTTGGAATATGTCTCAATTTGTACCAATAAGCAACTAAATTTTTCCACAATGCGTCAAATATGGCCACAAATATAATTTTATTTAATTTTTTTTTATTTATTTTATTATTCTATTTTAAATCTTGATCCAACAAGTGTACATCACTATCCGACCATTTTTCAATTTTTTATTCGTAATCTCGAAGTACCGTATCATAAACGAGTTAACTTATACAAATGAAGACACGAATAGTTATATAAAGCAATTATAACGGGTTGATGGATAATTAACCAAATCTATATCTGCATTGTATACATCAACAGTATAATATGACCGATTTACAGCATTAGATACAAGTTATAAACGTACATTTCATACAGAATACAGTACGTAACTAAATTTGCATAATAATAATAATAATTCCCCAAAGATGAATTTTAAGATGTGGTATTTAATAAGGATGCGTCAATAGTCAGGTTTTAAACCAGGTCATAGTACTACAACAGCTCTAAGTAGTACATATTGTTGATGATCTTTCCAGTATGTTAGCCAAGGAGAATTTGTTTGCTATTCTGGTTTTGTTGGATTTTTCAAAGGCTTTTGATAGTATTAATCATACACAGTTGCTTCAAAAGCTTTTTTTGTAATATAAATTTTCTAATTCTGCTATTAACTTAAAACATTCTTATTTGAGTGATCGTACGCAGTTCGTTAAGTATGGTGATGATTTTTCATGCTTTTCTGAAGTGGTGACTGGACTGCTTCAAGGTTCTGTTTCGGGTCCATTGCTCTTTTCTGTTTATATTAACGATTTACCTTGGTATATGCAATATTGTCATCTTCATTTTTATGTTGATGATTTGCAGCTATATATTGGTGGACATTTTTCAAATTTTCTTGATATCGTAAAGAATATTAATTGTGATCTGAAAAGTATTTCTTTATGGGCTAAGAATAACTGTTGTTAAATCCAATTAAAAGTAAAGCATTATTGCTTTCAAGAAATACTTTTCATCATATCATTCCTAATCTTTTCTTGGATGATAAAATCATCGCTTTCGTCCCGACAGTTAATAATTTGGGGCTCATGATGAATTCAAAATTATCTTGGTGTGACCATGTGAGTGCTTTGTGCCAGCGGGTTAATTATAGTTTGTATTCGCTTAGACTAATCAAAAAATTTTGTCCTGTTACCTTAAGAATTTATTTTATTAAAAATTTAGTTCTACCCATCTTCACATACTGTGACGTGATTTATAATAACTGTGATAGTTCCTCAACACAGAGAGTTTTACTATTTTAGAACTGTAGTTTTTATTTATAAAATAATATTGTATGAAAAACTAAATTTTTCTAAATCATTGCGTACGATGAATATCAACTTACCTGTAACAGAACGGATGTATATAATAACTCCGGTTTTCTAAATGCACTTATTCCGAAAACCGCTCAGAACTGGACATTTTAAAACTGGATATTTCAAAATAGGATTTGACAAAACGAGATAAGGTACAAAACTGGATATTTCAAAATTGGATATTTCAATACGCGATAAGATACAAAACGAGATATGGTACAAAACTGGATATTTCAAAATTGGATAATTCAAAACGAGATAAGTTACAAAACGAGATATGGTACAAAACTAGATATTTCGACATGTGATTTAAACTTAATTTTTTTTGGAAAGTTCTGGAGTAGGGCCAATTAGGGAGAAACTCGGCGAGTTTTTAACCGATTTTGATGAAATTCGATACATAGGAAGAAAATCTGGAATATGGCCAATTAGGAAGGAACTCAGTAATTTCTTAACCGATGTTGATGAAATTCGATTTGTAAGATGAAAATAGGATTATAAAATGATTTTTTGGGAAAGTTCTGGAATATGACCAGTTAGAAAGGAACTCGGCGTGTTCTTAATCGATTATGATAAAATTCGATATGAAGGGTGAAAATGGGATTTTCAAATGATTTGTTGGGAAAATTCTGGAATAAGGCCAGTAAGGTTTCATACTTGAATATTTCTAAGGAGAGAAATATAATTTTCCTTCACTTAATGTTTTTTTTTTCTTTAATTGTATAATTAAATTTGATTTTAAAACCTTTTTTGGGAAAACCTCTGGAATATGGCCAGTAAAGTTTCATACTTGAATAATTTTAAGCAGAGAGATAGAATTTTCCTTCACTTAAGTTTTTTTTAATTGCTGATTTTCTCATCTTATTAAAATAATCATTTAGTTGATCGAGTTTACTGTCAGTAAAATTTATCTTCATCTATTTTTTATTCTTTTACTTAATATAACTTTTCTCCACTTTAGAGAATCTATGTGAGAAAAATTAATTAAAAAATTAAAAAAAAATAAAATAAATTATTAAATCATTTCAGTTAAAAGCGAGATTATTTGATTATTTAATATAAACAAGATCGAGCTCTATAATGAACATAACATTAAAAATCAAGGACATAATATAATACATACATATTGTTATTTAGTAGCGATAGAAAAATTAAAATCTTGAACACTTAAAAAAAGTAATTATTTACGATTTGGAAATTCCTTATTTTTTCACTGTTCGACAGCACAGTTACAACCTACAATTCCCATCCTACATATCGAATTTCATCATAATCATTTAAGAACTCGCCGAGTTCTTTCCTAATTGGCCTTATTCCAAAACTTTTCCAAAAAATCTTTTTTAAATCCCATTCCCATCCTACATATAAAATTTCATCATAATTGGTTAAAAACTCACCGATTTCCTTCCTAATTGGCCATATTCCAGAACTTACTCAAAAAATCATTTTAAAATTACATTTTCATCCTACATATCGAATTTCATCATAATCGGTTAAGAATTAACCGAGTTCCTTCCTAATTGACTATATTCCAGAACTTTCCTAAAAAATCATTTTAAAATTCCATTTTCATCCTACGTATCGAATTTCATCATAATCGGCTAAGAACTCACCGGGTTCCTTCCTAATTGGCCATATCCCAAAACTTTCCTAAAAAATCATTTTAAGTTTTGAAATATCCAGTTTTGTACCATATCTCGTTTTGTACTTTATCTCGTTTTAAAATATCCAGTTTTGAAATATCCAGTTTTGTATCATATCTTGTTTTGTACCTTACCTCGTTTTAAAATATCCAGTTTTGAATTATCCTGTTTAGTCAAATCCAGTTGTAAAATATTCAGTTTCGACCGGTACCCGTTTATTCCTGTTCTTATACTGTTAATTTTGTCAATTTTATGTTATGTTTTAATTTATATATGCATGTTGTACAAAAGCTATGGCTTATGCTCCATTAATAAACTTTAATAATAATAATAATATGGCGATGGCTATCATTTGCCGGCGTTCATTTCGGTAGTCGTAAAGTTTCAAGCACTTGATAACGTTGTTCCAAAAACTTGAGAAGCTCGTTGGTAGATTGAAGCTTCTTTGGATTTTTAAAAAGACATCTTATATGATTTGAGAGTTTCGCTGTCTATTTTTTTCATTAAAAATAGCACCAACCAAGCAGTGTCGACTCCTAAATTCTTTATTGCATGTAAGTTTTTCCTGATGGTGTTCAATTGCGTTTTTAGATACATGATTTTATGGGTGTCAGTTAAACTGACGTTTTGATTCACTAATTTTGATGATAGTTCATGGAATCCAACCCAATCTTGATAGTTTATAGTCTATTGAATTTTGGTAACTCAATTTCTCTTAACCTGTAGTTTTTTGGTTGTTGGTAGTTGTTATAGTTTCATTGATTTCAATCTTCTTGTGTACCGCCTATTATAGCTTAGCAGTACAATCTTCTGTTCGGCTCCTAATCTCGAAGTAAAGGTTGTTTTTGAAATATCCTTGAACTTCTATGTCTTCATTTGTTGTTTCTAAGAGAATTTAGAATTCTATTTTTTCCATCGCCGTATTTAGTTATTTATGTTTTTGCTTTAGGTACTCAGATTCCTGTTTGCCCCCAAAATGGGGCAAATTGATGCACCATCCATACTGGAGAACATTAACATTGAAGTGCCAAGCAGACATTTACTATCACCATTTACTGACACCATACTATCTCCTATGCAACCATAGGAATGTTGATCATCTTCCCAGGGTCACTTCGCCGACCAGCACAAGATTTATAAGTCAAACCATTCTTAAACTTACTGTTGAAAAAAAACTGTGCTCATGTTAATGTATTGGTTTCTCCGTCGTTAGTTACATTTTTTAAAGTCTCTTCGACTTGTGCAATTCTAATTAGTGAACTGTTTACCATTTATTTTAATAGTCATGCATACATCTGTTTCAAACTATATGGCCATTGTGCTATATCTCAACAAATGAGAATTAATTAAGATAGAAAAGTTCATAGATCGTGTTGACTTATAAAAAAAGTCAGTCACCTCCACGTTTTTTTCCATGAGGAGAGGATTTATATTATGAAGTAAAAAATCAAATTGAAATGACATAAGGAAACCTACATAAATATTTTACTTCCAACCTGATAATATAATACAATCAAAGAAAACTCTTAAATCGATAAAAGCTGAAAAATATTAAATTTTCTCTATACTTATTTCCGTTTCTCACAATATTTAAAGGTGAATTATATTTGGATTCCCATTTTGTGCAAACAGACTTAAAACAAAATAAAAAAAAATAAAAAAAAAAAAAAAAAAACCGACCAAAGAAAATCGAGACGCATGTCATGTTCCGCCATTCCTTTTCAATTTTAGTTTAGTATTTTCTTTATGTATAGTACAAAAATACGAAATTTTCCGAAAATTTCCAAACCAAAAAAAAAAAAAAATCTTAATTTAATTTGTTTTTCCACTTTTTTATTTTGTATCCTTTACAAATGGTTCGAAGGAGATTTGTGATTTTTTCACGATGTTTATTTTTTATTTTTAAATTTAATTTTTAATTTTTATTACAAATAAATTATTTTTTTAGTTTTTAAATTGTAAATATTTATGAAAAATGTGGAAATTTAAGAAAAAACTTAAGAATAACATTTAAACAAAAAAAAACGATCTAAAGAAAAACACTGGTGTGGACGAAAAATTCCATGAAAATTCCGACTGTGTGGTAAAATATATACAAATATAAATATAAATATATATATATATATATATATATATATATATATATATATATATATATATATATATATATATATATATATATATATATATATATATATTTATATATAATATATAGAATGTTAAATCTAAATATATTAAAAAAAATTAAGCAACAAAAAGTGTTTTAAAAAATTAAAAGTGAATTTAAGCCATACACACAACTCAAAATTATGTTTAATAAAAATTTTAATAATAGAAATAGTTTCGTAAATAGTAAATTTATTTATAAAAAATTTAAAAATAATTTATTAACTATCAATAATAAAATAATTATAAATAATAAAGTGATAATTATATTTTATATATTTTTAACGTTAATAAAATTAATTTCCACCCAATTGGCATGGACTTCAATCCATGTTGATTCACAAAGTGAGTATTAGTTTGAAAAACAAAAAAAAAAAAATATTATTTTAAAATACAAATTCCAGAATATTTTGGGGCACATATTCTTCCATGCTATTTAATTTTCCCTCAATTATTTAAGAATACATTGCGCATATTCCCCATTTTAAAATTTCATGGAAAAATAAAATTTCCCGTTGAATACAATTTTCAAGAATCAATCATGAGTAAAACATTTCGAAATCGTTTTGTTTTAAGCGGGACTAGATCAAACAAAAATTTTGTGTAATTTCCATAAATTTAACTGGGTTGGTCCTAGTACCTTAATACAGTTAAGTGTCTAATGTTTACTTAAAAAAAAAAAAAAAAAAAAAAACAGAAAAAAAACCGATATGTTATTTTGACATGCGATGTAAAATATTTTTGACAGTTTTGGGAGTGCACGTTACACTATTTTATTGACACGTATTATAATTAACAAATCGTTTCAAAATTCAAGAAAATCAATAAAATATTACAAAAATTCATTTCAAGGCCAAAATGTTGTTCCTATTTTATATTATTCGTTTCAAGGTTCGGTGAAGTTTTCACTGAATACTAAAAACACGACCCGATCGAACATCTTATTTTAGTAATAATCCAGTTGATCAGGCCATTTTTAATTTGCAGGAACATTTTTCAACCATATAAGTATATCCTGCTACCTTCCCCAAATGTGCAACAAATGTAGTTTCAATTTTTCTTCACAAACACCACTCACCATTGGATTTATTGGTCAGAATTGAGGCGTAACATACATTAGGCCTTAGGAGTTACATTTGGTTTAGTTAAAGTCTTGGCTTAATCTATTTTGAGCGGAACATCGAAACATCGAATTGTTTGCTTCTAAACAATAGAAGAATATTTTAGAATATTTTCACTGTAAAGGCTAAACTGTATTTTGAGGTTATGTGGAACTTATTCTTTTCGCAGAAGCACAATCTTTAGTTTATGAGGACATTATTTTCAATTTTTTAATGCTATATAACCTTTGTAATGGTTGTGCTGCTCTCTTCGGTTAAAAACGTCAACATCTTTGTTTTGTAAGGGCATTTCTACACCATAAGAGCTTCCTAGAACCCGTTACTTATAAATTGGTTAGAATCAAGGCGTACCATACGTAAGGCCTTACGATTCACATGTGATTTAGTTAAAGTCTTGATTTAATCTATTTTGAGCGGAACATCGAAACATCGAATTGTTTGCTTCGAGTAATTATGTCGAATAATTATGTCATTTAGAATATTTCCACTGTAAAGGTTAAACGATATTTTGAGGTTATGTGGATTATAGTATATTTTGTCAAAGCAACTCCTGCATTTTGGTTAGTATGATGTTTTGCCTGTATGCATAATATAAATACACATAGTACTACCATGGTTAGCACATTGACGTGTTAAATGTCTTTACTGGTATCGTTTTAAAATAATCAAAATATTTATATATGTATAATCGCCTAAATGTCATATATTTATAATAAATTTTGACGATATTCTATCGACCCGACATCTGGAACATCAATGGGTAAACTGTTTTTTTCTTATGACGGTAGTACTATGTGTATTTATATTATGCTGTATGTTTTAAACATCAAACACTTTCGATTTGTTTTGTTCAAGATAGCCAGATGTCAACTTATTATTTTCTACACTCTTCATAGTATAAATACATATAGTACTACCATAATAATAGTTATAAAAATAGTTACCCATTGATACCTATAAAAATGGTTTACCCATTGATGTTCCAGATGGCGGGTCGATAAAAATCGTCAAAATTTAGTATAAATATATGATATTTAGGCAATTATACATATAAAAATATTTTGATTATTTTAAAACTATACCAATAGCGACATCTAGCACTACAATGGGCTAACATACCATGATAGTACTATGTGTATTTACATTAAGCACTCGTTCACGCCATAGCTTGTTAGATTCCTAAATTGTGACCACTGTGGTTAGCATTTTCCTTCGCAAAAACCTTTACCGTGGCATTTATAGGTTAGATTTGAGGCGTAACATACATTCAGGTGTAACACAATTTACTATGCCCAATTGGTAAATTGAATTTCTCTCCTCGGGTAGTGTAGTGCAAAGTATACTTCCAAATATACTGAACGGTTGGAAAAATGTTTTAGATTACACATAAGTGCCTAAAGTTTGTGTTTATTATTTTCTTAATAATGTTTGCGTTTATTTTGTTCTATATAGGTCAAATAGATTTATGGACACGAAAACTAGATGGGTGCGAGTGCACCTGGAAATTAAACAATATGCACACATTGTACAGCAGTAATAGTAATAGCACAAATAATAATGATGGAATTGATTTAGATATAAAACAGTGTGCATGTTGTGCAAAAGGTGGCTGCCAATGTGCACGTGAAGTATCATCGCGATGTGTTCAATGTGGATTAGAAAATTATTGCGATAATATGTGTAACATAACGTTAGATTCACGTTCATTGCAAAATAGTTCGGGTGTTGCATTCGGATTAATTAAATCACCAGAGCTTCAAGGGCCAGCCGAATGTAAATATATATTGAGACCGGCACCCGGGCAACGTGTTGAATTGCAAGTGTATCGTTTGATATCGGTTGGATTATTTAATGGTAAACATTGTGTCGGAGGTTATTTAAAATTGGGTGAGGCTGATGATCATATTGGTGCTGAATTATGTGGTGTTAATGAACGATATGCCCCACCAGCCGTATTATTTTCGGATGACGGCGTAACCGAGCTAATATTTAAAATATCCGAAAAAACGCAACGATCACAATTTTTGGCGTACTTTAGTTTTACAGCGTTAAGTAATCCACAAGTTGGATTTCATCCTAAAGGTGGTACACGAGTTACATCGACTGATTGCGATTGGTCATATTATGATCATGCATGTAAAACACCATCTTCATGTGCGATCGCTAGTCCCGGTTTTCCTGGTATATATCCACCAAATATTGTGTGTCGATACCATATAGCTACATCATCAGGCCATACTCGTGTAAAAATAATATTTACATCATTGCTGCTACCGGAAAGCCATTGTGATACACATTTCATTACACTGTACGAAGGGACGTCAGCCGATGGTGAAAAATTAGCCACCGTTTGTGGATCAAATAAAGTCACGCTAATATTTCCCGGCCCAAATTTACTGCTCGAATTTAATTCTGGGCCACAAGCTCCTCCATTTGATTATAATGGATTTGCTGTGACACTCGAATTTATCGAAGGTCCAACAACGACCGCGATACCATCGCAACAACCACCAATCGGACATTCTGCCATCGAAACATTTATGCCCGAACGAATATCATCGCCTCCTAAATTTACGCCATGTGACAAAATAATTACCGATTCAGGTGGACGTTCCGGACATTTCGATACACGTGGTCGACCATTTGCCCAGCATTGTCGACTAATATTCAAGGGAAAATCAACCGATGTTATACATATATCGCTTTTTAATTATCGTCTTAAATCACCTTCATGCCGATCTGTAATAGAAATCATTGATGGATCAAATGACGCAACAAAACGAAGTGTGGAAAAAATGTGTTCGCCAACATCACGATATGCACGCGATGGTCGAGGGGAGTTTTTAACGCCACAGACCTATGTTTCATCGGGACCACAAATTGTAATTGTGCTTAAAAGATTTGCGGCGGTCAACGATCAAAATGATGTCGAATTTATTGATGGTGCTTACATGTTTCATGATGGTATGTTAGATAAAATTTGCCAAGGTATACATAACCATGTTTTTTATTTATTGCAGAAGAACAAAGTGGAACACTTCAACCATCGTCGTTGTGCGATACTTACCATTATGGTTTATCAAGTCCATCGAATGGTAGCATTGAGGGCCTTGGTACTGAACATTTATATTGGAATATCGAAGGAACTCTATCGTGTTCACATCATTTTATTCCAGGCGCCAATCAAAGTGTTACTTTAACAATAGACTCTCTTAATCGACTGGGTACAGTAAATGAATGTCAAACAGTGTGTGGTGATAGTGGATGCCTGTGCCAAACAAACAATAATCCACTATCGGCGGTTGATCATTTAATCATAGTGGATGAAGATGGCCGAGAATTAAATTGTCTGTGTGGTTTATTTCAAATCGAATATCTTCCAGTTTCGGTACGAACGTGGACTTCAGTCAATTTAATTTATAATGTTGCCCATTACACTTGGAGTACAAAAGGTTTTAGCTTTAAAGCGGCATACATGTTCAATAATGATGCAATGTGTGGCCAAAAAACATTTACGACCCATTCGGGTGAATTGAAATCAGATAAATTGGATAATACAATCGGTTCGTTTAATTCATTTTATTATCAACAATGCACCTGGATATTAGATTCAAATGTTGAACGTGTGCTCACAATTGATATTGAAACAATTCAGTCGAGATCATGTAATGCATGGAATATAACATTAAATGAATTTTCACCATCGGAATCGGATAGAAATCATGTTGGTCAACAGTTGCATTTATTTTGTCCGCGTGATAAAAAAAAAACTTTCACAATGCCCTGGAAAATGAATACAGTGGTCGTTCGGTATGTACATTTTTTATTTTTTATTTTACATTCAATTGAAATCGACACAGATTAGAATTGCATTTTGATATAGTAATTTGGTTTGTGTATCCGATATTTTGGATGCTTGATTTTGATTTCGAAGTATTTTGGTGTGTGTCTTTGTTAAATGTTGATTACTCGTAACTGCTCATGGAAAACAGTCAGACGTAGCCTAAAAAATATCGTAATCAATCTGCAAATAATGCTTTTGATAAAACTATCATCAAACACTATTTCATTTAAAACTATGCTTAAATAGTATTCCTGGTCTTGGTTTATTACTGATTCGTCCTCAGAAGACTTATCTGATAATTGTTGGTTGGCTTTAATTGGTTTTACCATATATGGCTCTAAAATCAAGAAACAATTGTCTGGTTCATAATTTACACATAAAGAATAGAATATAATTTTATTTGACATTATTTTTGCGACAATTAAATTAAATTCGTATACAGATGGGTTAAAATTATTACCTTTAGGAAATAAATTCTCAACAGCATCCGTCTGCAACTTTGAGGTTAACATTTATGTTATTCCCTGAATCGTTTGAAGCAATCCATCTATGCAATAAATTTTATTTGCACATTTAGTTGCTAATCGGCATCTACTATTTAACGAATCAAAAAATAGATTCATTCTTTCCAAAAACATGTTGCTGAAGCACTTTCAATCACTTTTGTATTTTTAAATCTTTTTAGATAATGAAAAGTCTTAACTCAGCTTGCACAGGTGACTTAAAATTTGCGTAGCTCAGTTAACTCTCATTTACTCAAATTTTGTAGGATATATATGTTTTGAAGTGAGTTTTGGACAGACTCGTGTCATTGATTTATTTTTCAAAATGTTGTTCGCAAATTTTTTTCGATTTTCCGAAACATAACAAATTTATATTACGTGCCTAACTTTGGAACCGAGCAAAATTTTTTACAGGAAAACTAAACAATCTGCAATTTTCATCCTTTCTCCCGCAAACCACATATTTTCCACCAAAACTACAATTATTTTCAGACATAATACATACACAATAAAAGACTTAACACTTTTTATTTTAAAATTCTAATACAAACTACACTAAATATAAAAATGCTTCCGTTATACTCTTATTAATACTTATAACGGTATTAAACCGTTATTATACTAAAGTGGATAGAAATATATATTATACCTTAACAGCCTGTACATAATTTTACAATGTATGATTTTATTAATTTAATAGTTAATAATCCTTGCAGAGAATGTAATAATCAAACATTTTGGTTTATTTCAGAACAATCGAAATACCTTAATAGTCAGGACATTTTTTTTTCTTTATTTATTAGAAAATTTTACAAGATTCTTATTTACAAATTTGAAAATAAGCATAACTTATAATTTTCATTTTCGTTTACAAAAACACAAAGTGTTTGTCCGTAAACAGTTAAATCTATTACAATAGTTACGACTGTCTTAAATTTAAACAATAAATCTGTACTAAAATCGACTAACACAATAGTACACAGTAATAAATAAAATATGCTATTAAATTTAATTAATCTGGTATTTTAATTTTTAAATTAACTTTCGATTAATACCTAATTATTTAAAGAGAAACCCTTCTTTTTCGCTCGGAAAACAGATGACTTCTTAAAGCACTTTTGAAAAGTAATATTTTTGGCTCGTTCTTTATACTTAATGGTAGTTTATTAAACCAACCGACACCACGATAAAGGAAATTAGTTTGACCCGCAGTAGTCCGACGAAAATGAATAACGATGTCATTTATTTGTCGAGTAAAATGTCGATGTACATCCGCCACAAAACTGAATAAAAAATTATGCTTTATGACAAGATTCTTAATTTTATAAATCAATAAAATTGTTTCATATTTTATTAACATATCTAAGGGTAAATGCGTATCATCATATAAATCGTATCCATCTTTCAGATGGAGTTAGTAATGGAAGATTTCTAATACTTTTTATACATTTATTTATTATTCTCTGGACTTCCACTAACTTATACTGTGGAGCAGTACCCCAGATTGGCAAAAGATAACGAACATGGCTCATAACATGATCATTAAAAATCATATACTTTACGGCAATAAAATTAACCATCAACAATATTAAAAAAGTAATACTTTTTTTTACTATTGCATAGAACCAGAAACCAAATAATATAAAGAGACGTCGCAACCCATATATAAAAAAATATCCAAAATTGACAGGTTACAATCGTCGTTGCGGGTGCTAATCTAAAATAAATAAAATACAATGATACATATACATACTTACATTTCAGTATTCATTTCTTTTTACCAAAACCTTCTTTACTACAAGCCGTCTTGTAACTTTCGTTGACACACATCATCATGGATTTTTAAAATGTATTAGTGAAAATATATACTTAAGATGTATTAGTAAATATCAAAACTCCATATAAAAATTTAAAAAAAAATTGTAAACGCATGCGCATTATTTGATTTTATTGTTTATTTCTTTTACACAATATTCGCTATATATCCCGACACGATTTTCTACTTACAATACAATCAAAGTATATATTTTTGTATAGCATGAGTATGCAAACAATACGGCTTGTAGTAAAGAGGGTTTTGCTTTTTACACATGTTTTATTCTTTTTTATATAATGCATACTACCAAAACCGTCTACACTCTTGTATAACAATAAAACAACAACACAAAGATACATTTTATATATATTTTGTCGAGTTTTTGTCTTTTTAGTTTTGATACTTTTTATTTTCGGTTTTGATGATCAAGTATAAATTCAACAACGTTTTCTATATTTTTCATTTTTTATTATTGTAAGTACATAGCTAAATAAGGAATTTTATCTGGTTTTGTCAATGGTTCAAAGTTTTGTTGTGTGCTTTAATGTTAATCACAACCTTCGATTTCATCACAATAATTACTTCAAAAAGTTGTAATTTTGTAAATATTTTCGTACTGAAATTGTTTTAACGTTTTAACAGTGAAATGTGCATAATGCGTGCTGTAAAACCGTGTGCAACATCGCAACGGTGAAATCCTAAAACACCATTTTGAAGTTAGGGTAGATAAATTAGTTTTACAAAGCTTCATCAGAATTAAACATTTGAAAGTTTCTAAAAAACCTATTGGTGTACTCTAAGCTTAATTGAAAACGTAAGCTTTTAAATAAATTAATTCCCGAATATTTTAAGTTGACCTTGATGAAATGCATTACGATATTTCCCAACGTTATGATAATATTAATAAGTAGTAAAATATTAATATTAATTAATAATTGGTCCCTATGGTTCGTTGGCACTTCCATACCCGTAAAATATTCTAAACGAGCATATTGTCTTTATAACTCCATTAAGGCATCCTGGGCTTGTCGTGGGTTGGCACGCAGCTAAGGGTTGGTACGTAAAACGTGCAGTCACACGTTCAACAGTGATTGATGACTTTAATGCTAGAACTGGCCAAAATCAGACTGACTTATGTGAAAGCATAGGTCCGTTCTCTCGACATGATCTAACGACCGATAATAGGAAAAAAAAAGATGTACTTTGCTAACGCTCACGATCTTATTGTGGATATCACATTATTTCGTCATTCAAATACCCAATTGGAAACATGGACACACCCTCGTAAGACATCCAGAAGTCAAATTGACTGATCTGATCCAGATCAAGTCATGTACCAAGAAACGACACAAAACAACATACTAGATCTAAAACACATTGAATCTTGGCTTACTGTGTAATTCGTGATCTGATTTGGATTACGTTTCGTCCAGAAATACAGCTATTTTGTGCTGTAAAATCATGCACAGCATCATCACGACGATATCCCATAAGTATTTTTTGTTTGATTTTCGTTTGTCAAAAAACATTTTGTTAGAAGCTTAGATATCTTCAATATAGCCAAAAACCTAAAAGTTTGGAAAAAATGTTGGGATCTAAGCTCAACTGAAAACCATAAGCTATTAATAAATCCATTCCCAAAAAATTGTTAAACGACCCTTATAATTTAGGAAAAATGGTTTCGACTTTAGTAGTGGGTGAAAGGCATACAGCGCACGTTGCTAATACTGCTAAAATCAATTGCATCTTGGTTTCTTAAACCTATAATCATATATTTTGTTTAAGTCTTATTGACTTTGACAACGGAAGCTAGGAGTAGTCCAAGTTGATACAGTGGTTTTTTTACACTGTTGCCATTAAATTTAATTCAACAAATATCATCTACTTATGCCAAAACTTGGTTGGACTGACGGTATAAGAAGTTTTCCTGGGGTGTTTAACTTTTTTTGTTATTAAAAGGTATCGGGACTAAAAAAGTATCGGGACTAAAAAAGTATTCGCTCTGCCATACTAATAGAATAAGGTCGAAAAAATAATTCCACAAAGTATCTCTTCCGAATATGAAGAGCTCAGATTTAATGCAGTCAACTTTAATGTTGTTTTAAGGATACGGATAGTTAGCCCTGTAATCTAAACTTCGTTTAGTCGCCTTATACGACAAGTATGTTATGCTCAAAATTAACTGCACGGCATATATTCCCAAACACGCTTGAAAAAGTGCGTGTCAAATTAGCTACGCAGGTTTTTATCAGGCAGGTCAGTAGTTGTTGCTATCAAAACAAGGGTTGACTTTGGCAAATATTCTGCAAATGTAAAATAGTTTGCTCTTTCAACAGCTAGTTTCTTTGAGAAAATAGACAGGCTTTTTGACAATTTAAATAGCAGAGTACTTCATGATAAAAATCCTCACAAAAGTGCTTTAACACTTCCTGGTATTATACATTCTAATTTAACATCCATGAAAGAGTATATAGATCAGATAAAACTATCATCGAACAAATCTAGTCCATTGGCGATTAATTAGCCTACTTTGAAACTGCTAAAATAATATTTAATATTGTACCAACAAGTGTTATTAGTGTTCCTGCTAAACAATTAGAAAAATCAAGGCCATATCCAAATACAAATGTAAAATTGTATTATTGTACTTTGTACAGTTGTACCACGTAACCAGTTTTTTGTGTCTATAAAGGCCAGATTATAGTGAATATAACATAATGCTGCATGGTATATCGGTTTGCTCAAAAACCAAGAAATAATTATGTAAAAAACAAAGCCACTTTAAGGTTACGTCAGCCCTTTCATCAAATTCCAAAGTAGATTTGTATTCGTCTATTTGTATGCGCACTTGCAATATTGTGTGGTATTGCCTCAAATCATTCTTTATTCTTAGGTCTGATTTGAACAGTATGATCTTGACATTTATAAAATCTCAGGTTTTACAATTCACAAGTGCAACGTTATAGGGCCGGTATAGGGCCCGTGGAGTTGTTTTTTACTATAATGCTGATATTGTATAGTTTAATTTGAAATGATATAGGCTCAGTTTGAAAATAAATTTTCAAGTTGTCCGGAACTGACTGGAGTTTTTAAACGTTTTCTGGCCTCATCAGAAACCTCTAATCATTGGGCCGAATTCCGAAAAACATTTAGATCTTTAATATTTTCTCTTTTACATATTAAAAAATGTTTCTATTTTCTCTAACGTCACTCAACTCAATCAGTCTGGGGGTTGTGATAAGAGAAAATCAGTTAAAATTACAACTTTTTGAAGTAACATTAAAGCACACAACAAAACTTTGAACCATTGACAAAACCAGATAAAATTCCTTATTTAGCTATGTACTTACAATAATAAAAAATGAAAAATATAGAAAACGTTGTTGAATTTATACTTGATCATCAAAACCGAAAATAAAAAGTATCAAAACTAAAAAGCCAAAAACTCGACAAAATATAAATAAAATGTATGTTTGTGTTGTTATTTTATTGATATAGAAGAGTGTAGACGGTTTTGGTAGTA